>NQII01010592.1:0-37782 GCA_002778355.1 Clitarchus hookeri
TCATTTACTGCTAATTGACCAACTCGATTTTAGAATGTGATATTGACAAAGGAAATGGGCATTGCATTTTTAACAACTGGCTGAGTTCACGTTTACAAGTTTCGTTCCATGAGGGTTACAATTCGTACATACCAGAGTGTATATTATATTTTGATATATCGCTCTTGGTAAACAAATTTTAAATACATTATCNTACAATTCGTACATACCAGAGTGTATATTATATTTTGATATATCGCTCTTGGTAAACAAATTTTAAATACATTATCCCAGTAAAAATATAACAGTAGGCAGATAACCGGTAAATATAATTAGGTCACGTCACATGAAGGAAAATAATAGAACTAACCACGTATTCTTTAAGTCCCTGACTCGGTTAATTTCGTGCTTAATATATAAACAGAAGAACTGAAACCTCTATTCGTAGGGAATATTAGTAGAAACTAATATTTAAAACTGTGTATTGTCTGCTTATATACAAATCTGTAAGAAAGTTTTGCGACTCGCCGACGAATTTTCATTATCATTATCCTGAATATGAAAATTCGAATGCAATGGATCGCTCGGTTATAACAGGAAATATGTTGCCATATTATACGGCCCACTTAAAATGAATGCTACTAATAGTTTAACAAAGAAAATTGTGTCTTTCACTGTTCAACTTTGGGACTCTATGTCATCATAAATTATTCAGAGAAAATGCCTCATTAACTTCACACTATCACATTTAAAAAAAAGTTTGNGGACTCTATGTCATCATAAATTATTCAGAGAAAATGCCTCATTAACTTCACACTATCACATTTAAAAAAAAGTTTGAGAGTTAACTTGTGGAAGACAATTATTAGCTTCTAAAATATTAAACTAAATATATTAATGACTACATTTGGATATAAGGTTGAGGCTGAGAAAAATATACTACCCTCGAATAACTGGGGGAAAGTCAAAGACACAAGTTGCTTCACAAAAATTAACCTTCCAGGATATCATTAAAAATATCAAATATTGTTATAAATATTTTATGTAGAACGTTACCTGAGGTTAGCCAGATCAGTATTTCATCCAATTTCTCTACGGTCTGATACGAAGGCTGTGGCTTTTATCAATCCGTCGTACCAATGCCCATCATATTTACCCAATAATTTCACGTATATATAATTCCAAATTAGTTCTAAAATTTTACAACACTTGAAAAATTCTACAGTCCCCTNCCCAATAATTTCACGTATATATAATTCCAAATTAGTTCTAAAATTTTACAACACTTGAAAAATTCTACAGTCCCCTACTCATGGTATCCAAACATAACGGTTCTGGAATCTCGCGAAATCAAATAACGTAACAAATCTTTGTGTTCTGAAATTAAAGTGTGTTACGTGGAGTGTGCTAAAAATGTAGAAATTATTTCTGATAGTTAATTTTCGTTTCGTAACATATTAACACACACTCCCACACGCGCGCGCGCGCGCGCGCGCGCACACACACACACACAAATACAATACACGCGATATGAGAACAGTCAGTCAGGCTCGGCTTTATTAGAATGGTAAAAGAGCTCTTTCTATTCAAATTGTACAAAAAAAAAATTATTGGCGATGATTATTTTGGGAACACATTAAAGACGAATTAATCAGTGCTGCTTGCAGCTTCTGCATACATCAAAATACACGCCAAAAAGTTTATTAATACAGACTAAAATTCTAAAACAGGAGACAGAAAAATATTCTACTGAGTATTATTTAACGTAATTATGTAATTTAAATAGACTCCAGTTCCGTAAATAATACTGCACTGTGCCTCTATAAGTTATGGAAAAATCAAAGAGTGTATAGAATGAAATTATCAGATTGGAAACCTAAATGACTAGGACTGGTATGTTATGAAGTTTAAGAGAAATTCAAAAGATTTGGATGTTTGCAATGTCAAAGAAATCGAGATAAGAAAAATCGTTGTTCTATGTCTTCTGATTCGATCACGCTCTATTGAACTATCGGGACACATATTAACTCAACTGTATACAAAATATTCCAAAGGAGACGATTTGCCTCCCATCAAGGTCATAGCGAAATGGGAACAAGACTCTAGAATAGATTTTATTCCTTCAGAAAGAATGTAAGTTTCATACGACAAAATCTTGCTTCTGTCGTACAATTTACGAGCATTGATTACCATGTCACGTCCCTTGCTTAATAATGATAGTATTTGAGGGAACAGTTAGAAAAATGTTGCTAAAGTTGGGCAACGATATAACTCAGTGCCAGTTATTCATCAGGAAGAATTTCTTACGAAGTTCTAATCAAAAGATTTGGCTTGGAACTAGCATTTTTACGCAAGTAAATGCAAAATAAAAAGATTTGGCTTGGAACTCGCATGTTTACAAAAGTAAATGCAAAATAAAACGCGACACTCTGTTTACAGTACGTCCAGATGTATTTAATACCAACCCGGCGTTCATAAATTATTTAGCCATGCCGGGGGCTAAACGTGGACAATCAACTGGCCAGGCTCCCAAGCAAAATTAGCGTGACGGTTCGTCACGCACGCCAACTATTCATTTACTGCTAATTGACCAACTCGATTTTAGAATGTGATATTGACAAAGGAAATGGGCATTGCATTTTTAACACCTGGCTGAGTTCACGTTTACAAGTTTCGATCCACGAGGGCTACAATTCGTACATACCAGAGTGTATATTATATTTTGATATATCGCTCTTGGTAAACAAATTTTAAATACATTATCCCAGTAAAAATATAACAGTAGGCAGATAACCGGTAAATATAATTAGGTCACGTCACATGAAGGAAAATAATAGAACTAACCACGTATTCTTTAAGTCCCTGACTCGGTTAATTTCGTGCTTAATATATAAACAGAAGAACTGAAACCTCTATTCGTAGGGAATATTAGTAGAAACTAATATTTAAAACTGTGTATTGTCTGCTTATATACAAATCTGTAAGAAAGTTTTGCGACTCGCCGACGAATTTTCATTATCATTATCCTGAATATGAAAATTCGAATGCAATGGATCGCTCGGTTATAACAGGAAATATGTTGCCATATTATACGGCCCACTTAAAATGAATGCTACTAATAGTTTAACAAAGAAAATTGTGTCTTTCACTGTTCAACTTTGGGACTCTATGTCATCATAAATTATTCAGAGAAAATGCCTCATTAACTTCACACTATCACATTTAAAAAAAAGTTTGAGAGTTAACTTGTGGAAGACAATTATTAGCTTCTAAAATATTAAACTAAATATATTAATGACTACATTTGGATATAAGGTTGAGGCTGAGAAAAATATACTACCCTCGAATAACTGGGGGAAAGTCAAAGACACAAGTTGCTTCACAAAAATTAACCTTCCAGGATATCATTAAAAATATCAAAT
Source organism: Clitarchus hookeri (assembly GCA_002778355.1). NCBI lineage: Eukaryota > Metazoa > Arthropoda > Insecta > Phasmatodea > Phasmatidae > Clitarchus > Clitarchus hookeri. The sequence continues at coordinate 3,402 of NQII01010592.1, forward strand.
ATTGTTATAAATATTTTATGTAGAACGTTACCTGAGGTTAGCCAGATCAGTATTTCATCCAATTTCTCTACGGTCTGATACGAAGGCTGTGGCTTTTATCAATCCGTCATACCAATGCCCATCATATTTACCCAATAATTTCACGTATATATAATTCCAAATTAGTTCTAAAATTTTACAACACTTGAAAAATTCTACAGTCCCCTACTCATGGTATCCAAACATAACGGTTCTGGAATCTCGCGAAATCAAATAACGTAACAAATCTTTGTGTTCTGAAATTAAAGTGTGTTACGTGGAGTGTGCTAAAAATGTAGAAATTATTTCTGATAGTTAATTCTCGTTTCGTAACATATTAACACACACTCCCACACGCGCGCGCGCGCGCGCGCGCGCACACACACACACACAAATACAATACACGCGATATGAGAACAGTCAGTCAGGCTCGGCTTTATTAGAATGGTAAAAGAGCTCTTTCTATTCAAATTGTACAAAAAAAAATTATTGGCGATGATTATTTTGGGAACACATTAAAGACGAATTAATCAGTGCTGCTTGCAGCTTCTACATACATCAAAATACACGCCAAAAAGTTTATTAATACAGACTAAAATTCTAAAACAGGAGACAGAAAAATATTCTAATTCTAAAAAAAAAAACACACTTATATGAAAAATGGGACAAAAAATACATCGCTCATAACTGCAGATCGAAAGCTGCAAAAATACGCTTATCTTGAATATAAAACAAAATTATATGTTACAATACAACATCACACACATTAAAAATACTGGTAGCACTAAAAATACAGTTGAATATCTCTTTATATCATTGAATTACCAAAAACAGCAATGTAATTAATTTGGTGACTTTCTGTAACGTATTTTAATGGAGGAGATTCAGACAGTTCTGAAAACATAGAAGACTAAAATCAGTCTGAAATTTTCCTTATAGCAGCTTTTATAGAAATACAACAAAATTAGAAGAAAAAAATACTAAACACACTCACACACTTTCAGACCACTAATTTTCTCAAATAGTAAATAAAACTGTGCAACGTAAAAAAAAAAGACCCTTTAAAATTTTTCTAAAGTAGTTGTCATTTTAACATTTAGGAGCGAGTTGATTTGGTTTATATCAGCAAGTCACATAAAAATCGCAATAAATTGCTGAAACCGTGGGATAACCTGAGTAGCAGTTTCCCCCAAAAACTGGTTCGACAGAGGAAAAAGGAAAGCCCACAAATTTGATGATAAAAATAAAATTACAAAATGTAGTTATTTATATATTGCTTTGAAAATTGCTCTTAACAATGTGTATACAGAGCACCAGAACCATTCTTCGGTTATGTATAAAATCCTGGCTATATTTGTGTGGTTGAGATGTGAAATAGCAATCATATATTTATAATTTCCTGAACAAGCGTGAAAGGAATATCATTAACAAATGACATTCAGCGATAGCTGTGTGGCAAATGCACGCTTCAAAGCAGATGTTAATTCAATGCACGAAATCAGCGGGAGGTTTGACATACGATCGCCCGCCTGCTCGCACCGCATTGACAAACGGCTCTATACAGCAACCAGCAGCATAAGCGGCGTTGAAACAACAGAGCATTTAATCAACGTTGTGACGGAAAACATCAGGACGTGTCTCGACTTCGTGATTCCCACCAGAGGCAGGAAATAAAGGGTCGGTAGTAAATTCTCACATGGGCCTCAAGAAATGCACGCTTCCCATTCAAATTTTAGTGGCAATTGTGTTGGTTTTGTACTTCACATTATCCCGCAGTAACGTAACTCGCCACCTGCGATGCCTCAGAGGGACAGTCTGTGAAGGATTAACTTCCGTGTGAAACTCGAGGAGAAAGTGTGACACCTGACAACAGTGATTCACGAGTATCTTCAGACGAGGCGATGTCGTGCGTGTGAATCTCAGTGCTTAGTTTCCACCGTGCCGTAAACAGATTGATGAGACGAGACGTTATCGGAATATCTTTGACATGAACTGCTTTATGGCAACCCTCGTCGTTTGACAGTGTTCATCTCGGGAACAGAGGCTAATCGATATTTCTCAACCCACTGGAACGATGACCCGCTTCATTTACCACAAATCAAAGTTGCCTGTTATTTGCGGGCGACGCAACTGGACCACGTTTTCATCCGAAGAGCGTGTGGAATGAGGTGGGGTCAGTCCGTAAGTGCATAAACATATACCACTAGCGATCTTCTTCATTTATGAGAGCTGATATGGAAGATAACCAAATTGTGTATTATTTCATGTAGTGTTTCCCAGTTAGAGAACGGTGTAGTTGTTCTCACGGACTGTATAAAGAAAAAAACGTTTTGTGAACACTGTGAAGTTCCTTAATTTGAACCAGTTCTAGTGAAAAAATTTGCACCGATTCAGTTACGGAAACGTGTTTCTGAAATACAAAATTTTTATATTAAAACTTATTTTTAAATGGTATGTCATTGAAAAACCAATTTAGCAATGGCATTACATAAATGTACGCAACACTGGGCTGTAACCCATATTTTATATGGAAACAACTTATGGCAGCGACAGAATTTGCAGTGGTTGCATATATATCTTCAACTACACAGTATCCTAAAGATAATTGTTCCGTTTGAAATACTTTTCGCAGTTATTACTATAAACTCGTGTTTTAGCTCCACCTTCAAGGGTGCAAACATTTTTAAATTCAATTTTTGTATTCAAAACGGAGCTAGTGAAAAGAGCATTTTAAAAATTATTATTTCCGATACCTGGAAAATGATACTGATTTCGATAGAATATCGTTGAAATATATCGACGATTTATATCGATATATCGTTGAAATAATATCGTCATTGCAATATATCAACTTTTTTTTTCAACGTCGGTATGTTACACTTGTTTAAGTGGCAGTGAATCCTTAACTTCGCCAGTGTAAATAAAACCGAAATAAAATAAATAGTGATGCGAAGCGTTGTGCGTTCGCTAGCACAGGCCACACTGCTCCGTTTGGCATGCTCTTCCGTCCCTAGCCGGCACGTTACGTGAATGCCCGAGGTCTTCTAAAACAAGTTGAAATGTTTGCAGGCGCACGTCTGATCCCAGCTCGGTGTTCAGGCCCACAGCAGAGCGTCGAGTCCCACCCCCTCCCCCCTACACCATCCACCGTCGCCCGCCGTGCGGCAGGAGCGCGTGTTCATGTCGCCTAATGCAGACTAATGAATTTATTAGTTGTAATTAAGTTTTGGATATGCAAGGCCGGAGCCCATCGCAGGGCCCGTAATGCCCCTCTCCGGGGGTGCCCGGAGCTAACCCGGAGTTATGGCGGCCGCAACGCCCCCCACCGGAGTTTCCGGGTCTGCCTGAGGGCTTTAGCGTCGGCGGGCGCCCGGGAATCAACAGACACGCTCGCTAATGGCAGCGAGTAATTAAAAGGTTTTCCTTGCCTCCCCTGGGTGGGTGGAGGTATTTTAGATTCGTGTTTTTCGGCGCTACGAACTCCTCCTTGCACCCTCTTTTCGCTCCCGGGGAGCTCGCGCCGGGACTTTCCGAGGGGCTACCCGTGGGTCGGGACAGACCGAACCCCGCTCGTTACCTTCCAACCTCGGCAAATTTTTTTTTTTTTCAACTCCCTAATCACCCTGAACACGCTCGCATTAGAGACTTCCAAGTTTGTTCGCCATGGCGTGGTTTTTGAAAGTTCGCGTTAATACAGGCACGAGAAACTCTAGCAAAATTTTCTGTTACCTTCATGGAGTTCATTGCTTGTTCTTGTTCTATTTATACATACACGTTCCAGGTACAGTCTGTTCGCGATTTTTTCACACTTTGTGAATAGAACCTTTGAAAAATCTCCTAATGNCATACACGTTCCAGGTACAGTCTGTTCGCGATTTTTTCACACTTTGTGAATAGAACCTTTGAAAAATCTCCTAATGTATGACGTGCTTGGTTGTATCCTATATATTACATGTATCACAAGCNCGTGCTTGGTTGTATCCTATATATTACATGTATCACAAGCATTTTATACTTGTGCTAACATTAAAAAGTTATTTTCAATAAATTGAACTTTTACCTATATTTTAAGTATACATTATAATATTTCATCTAAACTTATGAATAAAAAAGGGAGGAAAAAAGGAGTGTTAGTAAAGCTCAGGAAGAAGTAGTTCTTATGCAAAATGTAATTACACTGAGTGTGCATGAATGCGGTGTGTTGTCTATCTGGTGTAATTTTCTAGTCTCCCTTAAGCTTTTTTTGCATGAGGTGGAGGAATATCGTGAATTTACAACTTTAGCAGGCCTTCAGAAAATTTTGAAGTAACCGTGAGTGGACCACACTTTTCAGTTACCACTTGGAAAAAAAAAGTTATATTTAACTATTTTGCAATGTCATTTTGAACCAGTCAGCGCAGGAAGGACAATAGTTTATCATAAATAAGGACATGAAACTATCAGAACATGATACAGGAACCCAATCAATAAAACTTAGCTTTGGGGAAATATTATCTCAATGTGTCTTTATCATTACCGTAAAACAAGCAATTAAAATAATTCCGTACTCAAGAGAATAACGTTTAGTTATACACTAATATTAGTGGAAAAAGCAACACCAAGAATGATACATGTGATTGAAATGAACTTNTGTAATTTTCTAGTCTCCCTTAAGCTTTTTTTGCATGAGGTGGAGGAATATCGTGAATTTACAACTTTAGCAGGCCTTCAGAAAATTTTGAAGTAACCGTGAGTGGACCACACTTTTCAGTTACCACTTGGAAAAAAAAAGTTATATTTAACTATTTTGCAATGTCATTTTGAACCAGTCAGCGCAGGAAGGACAATAGTTTATCATAAATAAGAACATGAAACCAGAGTTAAAATTAATAAAATTTAGCTTTGGGGAAATACCATCTCGATCTCAACGTGCCTTCATCATTACCGTAAAACAAGCAATTAAAATAATTCCGAACTCAACAGAGTAACGTTTAGCTATACAATAATGTTAGTGGAAAAAGCTACACTAATAAGGATACATGTGATTGAAATGAACTTCATACCACATATTTGGTACATGACAATACACAATTGATTAGGGTAAGAGAAGTGTACATGAACACCGTCCTTGAGAATTCAATATGCCCTTACGTGCTGTAATCAGAGCCCCTAAACGGCTTGGCATGGAATCAAGAAGGACCTAGATTTGTTCCTGGGGAATCTCCCTCCAAGCGGTTTGTATGCGAGTCCACAAAGCATCAACAGTGGTTGCTGGAGGACCGTGACGAACAAGACGCTGACCAGCCATATCCCAGACATATTCGATGGGCGACATGTCAGGTGAACGTGCAGGCCAGGGAAGCAGTGGTACCCGTCGTTCATTGAAGAAGGCTTGCACATTACTCGCCACATGTAGCCGGGCATTGTCCTGCTAAAATATGGCATGAAGGAGGGGCAGTACCTCGTCCTCTAATACCTCCTTAATGTAGTGGTAACCACATATTGTTGGTACACTGTTCTACACAACCTCCGAGTTGCAATTGTCACAAACAATAGCGTATAATAATGAGTCACGCGTCATTTTCTGAGTAGGTACTCTTGCAATTTTTGGAGAAAATTAACAATATAGANCACATATTGCTGGTACACTGTTCTACACAACCTCCGAGTTGCAATTGTCACAAACAATAGCGTATAATAATGAGTCGCGCGTCATTTTCTGAGTAGGTACTCTTGCAATTTTTGGAGAAAATTAACAATATAAATACTTTTTCTAACAAATCCCTGATAAACAGAAAATAAAATCATAATACATGTCAACGGCGTAGTCAGAAAATCTTAAATTTTGATTTTATAGTGATTACAAAGTTCTCACTTTTATGCCGGTTGGTAGGTTGCTTACTGAAGTAACCTAAAGACTTGTCTTAAAATCGGTACTCACCTACGCACATCAATATCTTACCGAGTGTTAGAATTCCTACAAATAGCAACATCTTAGCGAGTTGAACACACAGGTCATCATGAAAGTGTCGTTAGGCATAGAACTCACCAATTACTTATCGCTGAAATAATTTGCGACACTCCTGTTGTTTGGTTTCACGTCCATTAATGATCTCAAAACCTTTTTTCAACTGTAGGGTATTCACGATAAAGTGAGCACTTCTCAAAGACCTCTCGTTTAGGATAATAGTCAGTATATATATTTAATTTTATACTAAGACCTTAACTTCCGAGTGTAGTGGTAGTACCACACTATGTTTATTACTTATATGTCAATATTTATTTTAAAAAGGTTGTTAAAGGATAAAAAGTAGCTGAAAGTAAAAAGTAACTAGGACCTCAAAAAGTGCTCACTTTACCGTGAACAGCCTACAGAAATGCGTACAAATATATGATGTCTCCTGTACCCGACAGCATCATCAACTTGTACTAGGTGCTTGTGGTGTGAACAAAATCCGTCGGGACTTAAGCGTATGGGAATCATGCCGGACGATGCCGCTGATCGATGGGTGTTCTCTGGGAGCTCCCGTTCCCCCGTCCTTGCATTCCGGATCTTCTTCATACTCTTATCGCTTCACCCTCATCGGGTCTCAAGACCTCGATGCTAAGAGCCGCCTAAATTTCTCTCCTTTTATGCAAGGCTCATGTCCAAACTGTTAATGTCGTTATAGCAGAGGGTACTGAAGTGGCAAAAATTGCAGAGAACGAGGTAGGAATATGAGTTACGGTAGAAATGTGAGACGCTAAGGTTGTGGCTTCTGCATAGTACTGACATTTGTTGCTGGCGTGTACGGAAAACAACCCGCCAAATTGATGATGAAGAGTAGTGCATGTTTTTTGTGTTTCGTGTAGCGGAAAGTTCTTGTACAATCATATTTACGTATAATTTGTCATCATTATATGTTGAAGGATAGAAGATGTAAATAAGGTAAGTTGTCCATTATAAAGTACAGTTTTAAAGTATTAGTGTAAATAAAAAATATATCGTAGTGTTCAGTGTGAGTGAAACGCGAAATAAAAATGGCGAGATGGTATTAATATGAGACGCTAGCATGGTAGTAATATGAGACGGTCTCATATTTCAACCGCATTGCTTCATATTACTAATCACACTGTAAAATGTACGAATTTACAACACCATAACATAAAATTTTGTTACAAATGCCACAAAAAAACGTTGAATATAGTAGAGGTGTTAAGAAAAAGTACAATAAAGAAAATATGATAAAAGCAATAAAAGCCATTCAATCGGGGGAATGTGGTTATCTGAAAGCAGCCAACAAGTATAATGTGCCACGTTCGATTCTTGCTCATATGTTTTCGCAGGTACAGTATGTCTANAAAGTTCTTGTACAATCATATTTACGTATAATTTGTCATCATTATATGTTGAAGGATAGAAGATGTAAATAAGGTAAGTTGTCCATTATAAAGTACAGTTTTAAAGTATTAGTGTAAATAAAAAATATATCGTAGTGTTCAGTGTGAGTGAAACGCGAAATAAAAATGGCGAAATGGTATTAATATGAGACGCTAGCATGGTAGTAATATGAGACGGTCTCATATTTCAACCGCATTGCCTCATATTACTAATCACACTGTAAAATGTACGAATTTATAACACCATAACATCAAATTTTGTTACAGATGCCACAAAAAAACGTTGAATATAGTGGAGGTCTTAAGAAAAAGTACAATAAAGAAAATATGATAAAAGCAATAAAAGCCATTCAATCGGGGGAATGTGGTTATCTGAAAGCAGCCAACAAGTATAATGTGCCACGTTCGATTCTTGCTCATATGTTTTCGCAGGTACAGTATGTCTAAATGTTATGGTGTGTTTTATTACTTGTAGAAATATATGGAATTATATGCAGGTTTTCTTTTTAATAGGTGAATGATGATGCTACTGTTGAGAAAGTAGTTTTTTTTTACAAAGATAGGAAGAAATACAATTTTAAATAATATGTGAGCAACACTCTATTTTCCCATATACCTTACATGTCTGTTATAATAGCATATTTTCAGTAAGAAACATAATGTTATTTGCTAATACACTAATTATCTTCCATCTGCATTATTTTAGCATGCCTTGGTGTAAGTATAAAAATGATATTTCTGTTTTAAGTATATCCTAGAGTGAATAGCATTTCACCTGCTCCACCATCACTTTCCATTGATATTGTGTCGTGAAATAGGAAAAGACAGATTTTAAACTTACAAAAACAACATCGTGTTGGGATTTCTGTGTTACTGCAATAACAATAATTAATTTTAAAACGTTAAATCTATTCATAAATTTAAAAATTAACAATTCAATTTATGCAGCTCTTGCATACAGAGTAGACAGTGAATTTAGAAAGTTATGTTCTCAACCCTGCTGCGAAAGACTCTAAAAAGTCTATATTTTTATATTTCATAAGGGTAAAAATGTCAATGGTCCCTCCGAAAAAACTAGTTGGCTAAAAGTTGGTAAATATAAGACATAAGTGTACCATATTCATAATGTGCAATATTAAATATCTAGACTGTGACTATTATGTGTGTTTAAAAGAAGCTTTACAGTAAAAAATAAAAAAACAAATATTCATAATAATTTATAACTCTGTATGAAAATGAGTGTTATAATACCTAAATGTCAAAATGCCCTATCAGGTTAATTGTTGGCAAAATATGTGGAAAAAAATAAGGGAATTTTTAAAAAGAATTCCTTGGGCCATCCTGATTTGTTTAAGCCAGGCAAAAATTGATATTTTATTAGCAGGTTTCTTCCGATATTCTACATTTAGTGCATTCATTTCATTTCAGGCAATTATATTGAGAACCAATTAGTGGATTACATCCTCGATGTAATCCTCGATGTTCTTTCGTTGAACTCCTACTTATATCGAAGTAATGGTCTACCAACTGGCGACTAGAAATGGTATCAAGCATCCGTTTGGAGAAGGTAAGGATGGAAGAGGCTGGCTTGATCATTACACCACGGCATACATATGAAGATACCTCAGTCCCATCCCCATCTCCAGGCAAAAGAACACCACAGAGTCCTACTCTCNCAATTAGTGGATTACATCCTCGATGTAATCCTCGATGTTCTTTCGTTGAACTCCTACTTATATCAAAGTAATGGTCTACCAACTGGCGACTAGAAATGGTATCAAGCATCCGTTTGGAGAAGGTAAGGATGGAAGAGGCTGGCTTGATCATTACACCACGACATACATATGAAGATACCTCAGTCCCATCCCCATCTCCAGGCAAAAGAACACCACAGAGTCCTACTCCCTTCAGTACTGTACCAAGCATGTCACAGACAGCACGGCATGCATCTCAAGATACCTCAGACCCATCCACATCTCCAGGCGAAAGAACACCACAGAGTCCTACTCTCATCAGTCCTGTACCAAGCCCTTCAATGGCAACACATAATTTGGTGAGACCTTGTAACATATCCCCAGTACCAACAGTTAAACCTAGGGGCAAAAATCGGGGACGCTAATCAGGTGTTTCTGCAATGATAACATCATCACCCTACAAAAAAAGGCATAGATAACAGAAGGTCGCGTACAAAACGACCCTCAGTTATGCCGATAAAGAAAACAAGGCGGATGCAAAACAGAACAAAAAGTCTCCGATCATAAGAGATTCATTTAGTGATAATTTATGTGTGTGTGTTGAATCATACAGTGATGTATCCATTACTCAACCACGGCAGTGCCAACCGGGGTCCGACGATGCAATCGGCATACTCTGTGACTCAAAATTTTCTGAAGACTCTAGGGGAGAAGTGTGGATTCAGTGTTTCATATGCAAAATGTGGGCCCATACTGAATGCGCAGGCCCAGAGAGCGACGTATATGTGTGCGACTATTGTAAACCCTAGTAACTGCCAAGTGTGATGATACGTTTTGTATGGACAAGCTAATTTGTGTTCCTCATATGTTTTGTGGCACTTTAAGAGCTCAGTTCTTCAAGTATTTGAACTGTCTCACATAACTACCCAATTTTAAGATTCTCAAATATTGCCTTCCATTTGGTAAAATGTCATTTTTGAAAAAAGACTGTAGCGCGCATGCTATTTTTGATAACGATGTATTCCACGTTGAATTGTCTAAATAATAGCTCTTCATTTGGTTTCCTGCGTGTATTTTAAAAGCCCCTAGTTCCAAAAATAAAAATCGTATACCATATTCCTACCTTCTTCTCTAAAAATTTGCAACACGCTGATATTTGAATTTTAGTAGCCAAACGGTTAGATATATGACGAAGGAATGGCGTTTCCCACGAAGCACATGGTTCACAGGTGTCGACAGCAAACTGCGACAATATATTAGGGTGACAAAAAAAGCTAAACGGACCGCCGCGCGTCCCAGCCATCGCGTCGTGGCCAGACTTGTTTTATGCGGCGGAAATTTACGCCGCCTCCGCAACATCCCGCGATTTTTATCGCCGGCGACGGAGAGTGCAGAACTCGCCCGAGTCACGGGCCGTTCCGCACACACCTGAGCAGTTGTTTTCGTTTGTGTGTCCCGCGCCGGTGGTTTTACAGCGGCAATTAAGATACGTATTTGATTATCGCGGGTAGGTATAAACGTCCTCGCCCCGTGCTCCCGCTGGGAGTTGAAGATGGTACACTGTTAAGAAAACGAGCGTGAATTATTTCTACGGAAATACGCAGTTTTGGGCGCAGCCTACCAAAGCCTGCGACCACGGGAGTTTAAATGGGGAATCAAGTGTTAAAGAAATCCCTTCTCAATGCATAAGTTTAAAAATTAACGTTTTCAAACAAAAAGGTATTCTATAGTCCATTCACGATTACTTGAACTTTTCTCAAGCCCTGCTACAGTTCTACTTTCAGGATATCTCTCCGCCTCATGCAAACGAAGCTTAACCAATTGTAGGGAATTGCACCCATATTTTATCCCTTTTTTAATTCATGTTAATTATAGATGAAATATTATAATTTATAAANACTCGCCCGAGTCACGGGCCGTTCCGCACACACCTGAGCAGTTGTTTTCGTTTGTGTGTCCCGCGCCGGTGGTTTTACAGCGGCAATTAAGATACGTATTTGATTATCGCGGGTAGGTATAAACGTCCTCGCCCCGTGCTCCCGCTGGGAGTTGAAGCTTTTACACTGTTAAGAAAACGAGCGTGAATTATTTCTACGGAAATACGCAGTTTTGGGCGCATCCTACCAAAGCCTGCGACCACGGGAGTTTAAATGGGGAATCAAGTGTTAAAGAAATCCCTTCTCAATGCATAAGTTTAAAAAATAACGTTTTCAAACAAAAAGGTATTCTATAGTCCATTCACGATTACTTGAACTTTTCTCAAGCCCTGCTACAGTTCTACTTTCAGGATATCTCTCCGCCTCATGCAAACGAAGCTTAACCAATGTAGGGAATTGAACCCATATTTTATCCCTTTTTTAAATCATGTTAATTATAGATGAAATATTATAATTTATAAATAAAATATAAGTAAAAGTTAAATTTCACCTAAAATAAAATAGGTACTATTATATTAAAATAAATATAAAATTATTGTGGTACAAGGCACATCTAGGAATTAACCAAGCTCGTCATACATGGGGTGATTTTTCAAAGGTTTGATTTTAAAGTGTTAAAAAACCGCGAATATACTATATGTGACATTTCTGAAGGAATACTGGCACGTAAAAAAAATCTTGCCAATTTTTATGTTTAACATATTTGTGTCTAAAAATTAAAAATAAAATTTACATTTTACAAAAATTAATGAATGAATAAAATTTTTTTGAAAATTTCTTAACCTAGAAAGTAGCATTGCATTTTTTTTTGTTTGAAACAGTTATCTTTAAAATTGATGCATTGGGAAGGCATTTATTTCCTTAACACTGATTCCCCATTGTTTAAACTCTGGGGCTGCGTAATCGGTAGGCAGCGTCCTTAATGTACGGAAACGCGCTCCGTAATGACGTAAACCGGAACTGAGCTCCTTACATACAAAATATCGCAACGTCTCGGCATTTACAACAGCTTCGGGTTTCCGGGAACGAACGACACTTAGGCTACACGAAGCGTTCTTCGCCCCTGCACCTAGAAAATCGACATTCCTGCTGTAGTTAAAAAAACTATTACCACTTTGACAAATTATTTCGAACATCAAAGAGTAGCGCGAGACACTTGCAACAAATGGCAAAAACTACAAATACTCCAACATCAATAGAAACGATACAAGTTAACACTTTGATTTAGGTAAAGTGATGTAGTCTCTTAACGTGTTTACTAGTGTTCCAACCTCGCTCTAAAACAAAGAAAAATATATATTTAAAAAAAAATATNTAGGTAAAGTGATGTAGTCTCTTAACGTGTTTACTAGTGTTCCAACCTCGCTCTAAAACAAAGAAAAATATATATTAAAAAAAAAATTTTATTACACGCAAGAAAACACTTACATAACGAAAATCAAAGATTTTTTCGTTACTCTCTCTTTACAAGCTGGGGATATACCTGGCAACCGTTTAAGGCTGAATTCCGTTTCGTGAAATCTACGGACAGTCCGTCATTAAAAAAACGTAATGTCTGTAGCTAATTTTCCGAAGATGTTTTTTTAGATAATTTCTTATCAGTACTTTNTGTAGAACGCGTTAGAATTAACCCAGCAGTTCAGACAGATAGGAAAAGGGGATAGGTCTCGTATGTGTAACAGTGTCCTGTGTTTACCAAATAAACGTAAGTGTGCGTAAAAATTTGGGCTCATGCTGAAACACAACTGGGGCGTACGTCGCTGTAAGTCATAGGTGAGAGAAGTGTCGAGTCACCGTCATTAAAAAAACGTAATGTCTGTAGCTAATTTTCCGAAGATGTTTTTTTAGATAATTTCTTATCAGTACTTTNCCGTCATTAAAAAAACGTAATGTCTGTAGCTAATTTTCCGAAGATGTTTTTTTAGATAATTTCTTATCAGTACTTTTTGTGAAGCCTATGCACCATCGATACAATATTCCGCACAAGCTCGANTTTTTTTAGATAATTTCTTATCAGTACTTTTTGTGAAGCCTATGCACCATCGATACAATATTCCGCACAAGCTCGAGCGGAATATTCTACGAGATCTGCTATCCGAGCCGGCATGCAAGCAGGTATAGATGGAGGTTTCTATGGAATAACCTGCCACACGATACTTGCTTCCGCACACGTAAAGGCGAGTGCATTTATTATGATTATATTTCTGCAACTGCGGTTCAGGAACGGACGTCAATGTCTACTTCTGCGGTATCCGTTAATGCACAGTTGTGACGACTGGAATTGTGTGTTAAATAAACACGAATGTTTGGTATAATTTAAAATAATCCTCTCATCGCATCAGTAAATATTTTTGCTTTTTTTTATTTATTGTTCTTTTTCAATTGTCTTATCGCTGTTTCTCAAAACAAAATTTAAAAAAAGTTACAATTGTCATCAGAACCACACTCCACCACCCTCACTATGATTGGCTAAAATCTCAAGCTTGTAAAAAACCTTCCCAAGAAATTGCACAGGACCAACTACGAGAAAGTTCATTGAAACGGCCAGGAGTCGGCCAAATCGTCCATAGAGACATCCATAGAAGAGGCCATGCAAGCTTGCACGGAATCTCCTGAGGAAACCTCCATAATGGCACTTTGAACTGTTCAGACCTTTTTCAGGTACACGAGCGAGGAAGCGATAAGGGCGACACGGACCCTCGTGCCTATTAAACAGGCGCATCTACACGCAACGTTCCGAAAAGTCATGCAGTTGCTAAATTGACTACTGATAAATTGGGAAATATTTTTTAAAATACAAAAGTTACATTTCAAATACTGGACAACGTGCGTAAATAAATATTTCAAGTTTTAGAGAATTACTTTTTAGTTTCCTTTTAAACTTACGCTAATAGTATTTTATGCCATTATTTACTAAAAATCAATAAATGCACTAAAAAACACTATTGCTGTCCTGGTTGTCACAAAAATGACAAACATACTCAAAACGAAGGCAGTCAAACGAGTGGCAGGACAAATATACTCAGCTGATTCAAATAACCATTTTGTCGAAAGTCTTAATTTTTTTGCCCCGGCAAAGAGGTTTTGTTTATTCAAACGTGTATTTTGTTATATGAACAACATTAATATCTGTTGCTTCTCGAGTTTTGTTTACTCAGCAAAATATTTTCTTTGGGCAACTAACTAAATATATTCTCGGCCCTATACAAAAAAAATATTTTGTTGGTTGGATCAAATCTCAGGGAAGTCATCTATGCCATGCCACGCTTTTATTTCTCGCGTCTGGCGATGAAGTGTGATTGAGAAGATTTGTTAAAACTATTCTAAATGGACGGGATCTCTTGACCTTAACGGTGTGGTCGGGGCTGCGGCTGGCTGGCTAGCAGAGGGGCCAGTTCAAAGCGGCCCACGGTGGCTCTACGGGACGTTTATTTACTGCCGCAACCCTTGCCATTGATGGCCCCATCACCCAGGGGAGGGCCCTGCCCCCGTCGTCGTAAAAGACGACCCCCGAGTCTAATTGCCGACGGGTTTACTGCCTCGTGGTTGTTCGCCGAGCGCCCGCTTGAACACCTCGCAATGAGGTGCTTCACGCGGCGACCTACGACCGAAGGGGGGGCAGGGAAGGACGTAAAAAATACCAGGCGCCACTTTACGGCCGGGAGAGTGTGCCTCCCGTCACTCAGGGGGCACTTGTTCGACGACGTCGTTGCGACGCGGGGGCCTCCGCCGTCAGCCTTGCAGTGGCGAAGAGAGGACGTGTTGTCCCGACGGCAACCCTACACGGCTCTGAGTTACCCGTTTCGGGCCCCGAGACTCGTAGCAGCGGGCTGCGATATGCTCTCCTACTGGTTGCGCACGAGAGAGTGGAGCGGAGAGATTTGGCCAGCTCTTAAGGCGGTTGCCTGTTTTGAAAGTAGTGAAAATTTGGTATAGGCTACTCGCGGTAAAGTGAGAACTTTTGAAAGGCCTCACATTTGGAGTAATAGTCATTAAATATATTTTATTTTAACCTTACACTCTAACTTACGAATGCGGTTGAATATACACACTTTGTTTAATACTTACAGTGCAATGTTTATTTTAAAAAGGTGGTTAGAAGATACAAATTTTCTGAAAGTTAGAAGTAACTATGGCCTCATAAGTTCTCGCTTTACCGTGAACAGCCTATATAAAGAAATACATGTACATGTGATTCGGTTTTTTAGAGTTACAGTTAAAGATAGATATATATATACTACCAGGGACTTTTGTGAG
Source organism: Clitarchus hookeri (assembly GCA_002778355.1). NCBI lineage: Eukaryota > Metazoa > Arthropoda > Insecta > Phasmatodea > Phasmatidae > Clitarchus > Clitarchus hookeri. The sequence goes on from NQII01010592.1 coordinate 18,667, forward strand.
GAGAAAAATATGTGCTTCTTTGCTATCTAATTCTTTTGCAACATTATGTATGGCCAGTTTCCTGGAAAGATCAAAAAACTTAATAATTAAGTAAAAATGTACTAAAAAAAAAGAAAAAGTTATATTTGCGTTGATACAGAACTTGAGAGTATAGTTTCCCACACTTAGTTTTTTGTNTACTACCAGGGACTTTTGTGAGGAGAAAAATATGTGCTTCTTTGCTATCTAATTCTTTTGCAACATTATGTATGGCCAGTTTCCTGGAAAGATCAAAAAACTTAATAATTAAGTAAAAATTTACTAAAAAAAAAGAAAAAGTTATATTTGCGTTGATACAGAACTTGAGAGTATAGTTTCCCACACTTAGTTTTTTGTTTCAAATTTACATCTTCAAATTTGCCTTCAAAAAACCTATACCAAATTCTCAATACTTTGAAATCAGACAACAGCCTTAACATCGAGGTATTGACAGCCGACGAGAGTGAAACGAGGTGAGTATAGAGCAGAGCATGAATGCAAGTGTGGGAGAAGCGGGAGATCCTCGAGAAAACCCGCCGACCAGCGGCATCGTCCGGCACGATTCCACACATGCAAATATCCGGGAGCGACTCCGCTGGGGACCGAACCCAGTTTGCCTAGGCGAGAGGCGAGTAGTAGGACTACCACACCACCGTAGCCTCAATGTATGGGAAATAAAGCATCTAAAACTGATTCTGAATACAACCGTTTTAGCCATTATCGCCTTGTGTTCCAGTCGTGCAAGCAACTGAAGTGTGTGATGCACATGTTTGAAATCTAAAATGCTCCCAGATGAACTCGCGATGTTTTCCCAGTCACTGGACTCGCATTCGGGAGGACCCGGGTTCGATTCCCGGTCCAGAAATTTTGATTTTGGTTTTCCAAGGTTTCCTGAAATCACTCCAGCCGAATGCTGTGATGGGACCTTAACCAAGTCCATGGCAGTTTCCTTTCAATTCCCTCGGCAATCTCTCTTCCCTGAGAAACTGGGTCCTTCTGTAATGACCTCGCTGTCGAAGAGACTTTAAGACCAACTGCCCGCTTGCTTATCTCTCTTCGAGCTAGATCGCGAGGCTTCTGTGTTGCTCTGGGATTCGAGCAGCGGCTCACGAATTCTGCGACGTTGTAGCCAGGGGGTGGTCCTTCGCGCCTCAGGATGGCGTCAGCGCGGAAGAAGAGGAGTTGGGAGGCGGAAAAAAAAAAGGGGGCTGTGTTTTTTTTTCCACCCTCATCCCTTCGGCTCGCCGCACCAGAGTTTACGGTCGCCAGGGGGGAGTGGTAGGAAGAGTGTTTGGTGAGTCGGCGGAGGGGAGGGTGAAGGGAGTGGCGTTACTGCGCTGAATAATTCACCACGTAGCCGCCTCCGGCGCTGCAGTCGTCGTAAGATTGAGTTGTAAAGCCATCACTGGCCAACTCTCATGCGAGCGCCCACCCCCCTCTTCGTCTCCCGGGCAGGGCATTCCTTTTCCTTCCCTGTGCCTTTATCTCCATCTCTCTGCTCTTTCTCTCTCGGTTCTCCGGGAACCCCGGGGCCTGGATGGAAGGCTCCAGCGGGATCATGCAAATTGGTTCTACGTCTCCCGCGGGGACCCCTAGCGCGGCACTTCCAATAACTCCGCATGCCCCTAGCCGCCCCCTCCCTTTTACCCCTTTACCAGCTCCGGCATTGCCCTGGAACTCGTATGTGAGGGTTCTTCCCCGTGATACGAGGTGCGAACTCGCAGCTCCTCCAGCTTGATCTCCTACCAAAAAAACATACCATCTCGTGATCTACTGCAACTTTCTCTTTCAACCCACCCCTGCCGCTCCTTCTTGCGTCTGCCATTTTCTTACTATGATTCACCTTTCAGGTGATGGGCAGTAACTTAAAGAAAGTAGCTAAGGGTTGTTCACGATAAAGTGAGCACTTTTGAAATCAACCTTCGGAAAATGTCACTGCTCCAATCTCTCTCTGTGTGTGTGTGTGTGTTTGTGTTTGTGTGTGCGTATATATATATATATATATATATATATATATAATANATATATATATATAATATCGGGAACACTGACTGACATGTGTCCAGTTAAGTTGGTAAGGAGTTCCATGTTTTAACGTTTTATTAAAACTTTTAGGTGAGCATTGTGAATACTAAAATTGTTTCTGTTGATTTGAGTTTTTTTTATGCATATAGGTATAAAATTTAGCGAATTTGCAATGATGTCACAGTTTCACTCGACCGACACATCAATAAAGTTGTGAAGCCTATGTGAATGTTAAATTTACCTATAGTGGAAGAATACACAATGCGCATACCTGTAGATCTTAAGCAGGGCTTTCAAAAATGCTCAATTTACCATAAANACACTGACTGACATGTGTCCAGTTAAGTTGGTAAGGAGTTCCATGTTTTAACGTTTTATTAAAACTTTTAGGTGAACATTGTGAATACTAAAATTGTTTCTGTTGATTTGAGTTTTTTTTTATGCATATAGGTATAAAATTTAGCGAATTTGCAATGATGTCACAGTTTCACTCGACCGACACATCAATAAAGTTGTGAAGCCTATGTGAATGTTAAATTTACATATAGTGGAAGAATACACAATGCGCATACCTGTAGATCTTAAGCAGGGCTTTCAAAAATGCTCAATTTACCATAAACAGCCTACAGTTACTTGGTAAGGAGTCACTTTTAAAGGGAACGGTGCACGAAAACTGTACATTACCATTTTTTTTTTGTCACAAGTTGATTTTCAAAAGTTTTTAAAAGATTTTTAACAAGAAAAAACATGAACAATAATTTTGAACACCTTCTATCGTTGTTAGATGATCACTGCCTTCATTATTCTCGGATTAATGAAGGATGATATATAAATAAGATATTATTTCATCTTCCATCGGTGCTCCGAGAAATAAAGACACTGAAAAGGCACATCTAACAATGTATGAAGGTAAACAAAATTATTAATATCTTGTGTAAAATATTTTAGCAAAAGTGTCTAAAAATTAATTTGTGACAAAAATTAGCAAATACACAGCTTTCGCGCACCATTTTCCTTAAGTAAAGTATTAGGGTAACCCGTTATTTTTTTCGCACGGTAACTTAAAACTTAAATACCTGCAAAATACGCGTTATTTTCTGGCTGCACTCTACAATTCGCCGTCCTATANCACGGTAACTTAAAACTTAAATACCTGCAAAATACGCGTTATTTTCTGGCTGCACTCTACAATTCGCCGTCCTATACGTGTTCCAGTCGGTATCACTTGTTTATATTGGCTTATGCAGCAGTGAGAAAACATTTTCCCTTTTGACTTAGTTGGAATTGATTGGACCAGCCTCTCGTTAGTTGTTTCCTATTGGTCCAAGCCATCCTGGGCGTGTCCAATGAAACTGTGGTCCGATGACAAGGTGCAATAGTTTGAAATCTAATCTGTCTTCAAATAATAACGCGAATTTTGTATGTCAAACTTGAACAATAAAATGACAGTTACTTTCTCGTTACTTCTCAAATTAAAACATCGTCGTTTCAAAAGGAAATACGTACGTAGTAGTACGTTTTTAAGACAAAATTTTATTACTGACCAACACTTGAGCAATATTTTTCGGTACACCTTGCGAGTATGATGAACTGCTGTACAAGCATTTTAAATTAAAACATATTAAGAGTATGTTATATTAGTTTTGTTTGTTGTGCAATTATTCTGATTCATTATTTATTTCTGGTTGAATTCAGAATTCTATGTTTTTTCCATAGAAACAATCCTTTTGTTATTGTGCTGATGCTATTTGCACCATGTGTTTGCTAATAGTTTTACATTGGGTGAAATTCTTTCTTAAGAATCGACTGTATTGTGATAGGCTAATTAGCATGTGTATGAGCCACACACTGGGTAACGAAGTTTTTAAATAGCGACCAGTTACTTTTGTTTTTCTTTCAAAAATAAATAAAGTATTTACAGTCAAAAATGTAACTTACTCGATGTAACTGCGTGTTACACTGGGACGCTAAATTTGTGAATTGACCTTACAAGTTCTCTGATGTTACAGATATTCTTACAAAACAGTGATTATAGTCTATTTACGATATCTTAACGCTCTCTGAATCAGAACTTTGGAAAATCTTCCAATGTGTAACAGGTTGGGTTGTTTGCTGAATATGTTATATAGCGCAAGTGTTTTGTACTTCCTTATTCTGGGGTAGATTAAATATTCTCCCTCATGTCTATATAAAAAAATCAAAGTTTGCATATGTTTGTTTGTTCTCCATGCAGTTCTACAAAGTTTGAGGAATTAGGGTCAAATTGGGCAGGGATGCTCTTCAGTGTGTCCAGTTTAAAATACCGTATTTGTCAAAATGGTCTCCGGTCCTCCAAACCCCTGTAACAGGGTCGTATATCTCTCGTTGCCCTCTTAGCCATGGCAACGCCGAGTAGCTCTGATAGTTCTCTATAAAGCATACCGACATTCATTTATAACAAATATACACACACATTAGGAAGAAAAAAGTTGTTTTGGTAACCACTCCAGTAAGGAAAAAGTTCTTATTTAAATATTCTTCAATAATTGAGTTTCGGTACATTATTTATAAATCAAACTTTTGTTACTGACAAATTCAAATTTTCAGATAAAACCCTTGTTTTGAATGAAAATATTTTTTTTTTTGTTATTTGTACAGCGTTCAAATATAGTGCGTTATTTCTCCCTTGATTTTTTTTTTCTTAGCGCAAAATTACGTAATATTTACATGTGGCGGAAGAATACGTAATGGGTAACCTGCCAGTATAACTTAAGCAGGGCTTCAGTAAAGTTGAGAGTAATCATGAATAGAGTATTTTTAGTTTATTTGTAACATCCAAGTAAAAAAAATTTCCACCCCTAAAGCCGTTTATTTACAGAGTAGCTTGAATATAAATTACATGGGCCTGGTGGGAATGCACCTTAGGGCGAACTTAGGGCGAAAATGGCATTTCCATATCGTTAGGGCGTGATTTTAATGGAAAGTTCATGTTCCATGTGGGATACATAGGTGTCCGCCATCTTCGAATCGTGACCCATAATAAGGCACTAATGTGTAGGGGTGACAACTTACTAAAGATGAAATATTTAAACTGTCTTGTTGCATAGTGTTGTTATGTAAGGGATATATAATCTACTTCAGCTGTGAAAGTGAACCGTGTGCCGTGCGGTAGATTACCAGTAACCATATTTTAATTTTGTTGTATTCCATTTATAATGTTTGTTGTGAACTTTAACCTATATTATTACTATTTTACTCCTATTTATTTACTAAAATCACAGTACATACATTATTTTTCAATTTTTTTTTTTCGCGGAACCTGGTTTTAGGGGAGCAGAGAGATTTGGGCGTTCTTGAGAGCCGATGAGGGTGAAGCGATGTGAGTATGGAGCAGCGCCGGAATGCAGGGCGAGGGAAACGGGAGATCCCCGATAAAACACGTTGACCAACGGCATCGTCCGGCACGATTCCCACATGCGAAAATCCTGGAGTGACCCCACCTGTAATCGAACTTGGTCCACCTAGGTAGAAGGCGAGTAGTCTGACCACTAAACCACCGTGGCCCCACCAACGACAACGTTCGCCACGTTTCCCGAATGCGAAAATTCACTGGGAATCGAAACTGGATCGCAGTGGCAGGAGAAACTTCGGCAACAAAATTCCTTTATAGACGATAGTATTGAAGTAATAGTAGACGCTAAACAGCTTAGCATTACAAGAAATCTACAAAACAATGTCCCCTGATGATCCAAGAATTTTCCTACCAACTCTGTAGTAGAAAGTGGGGCAGATAACCATGGGTACAAATCATTTCCTCTAAACGTTAGGACATACGCCTTCACAGTAAAAATCTTTAGACGTGTTAACGGCGTGTTAACGAAGTTTACGGCAAACACCTGTACGCACTAGTTGTTGAGACAAGCGAGAGGAGAAAAACTTGTAAGTAGGGCAAAAAGCACTTAGGGCAAACGATGAGCGAAGAAGCGTATGTTTTAGAGTACATTCCTTAAGGGGAAATGCGTTTTGGAGAAAAATATTTTAAGGGAAATGCCTTTTAGAATAAACGAGGTTTAGGTGTAACTCGATGTCTGGATTAGTTATGCGAGAAAATGCCTAAAAAATACTTTTAGGACAAACACCTTTAGGCTAAACGATACCCCCATAACCGCGAATACATTGTGACGAGTTTATTTTCACTCTCATAAAAGACACCGTCACAAATTTGACTTATAGGTCGTGCGCGGTTAATTTAATAATTTTGAAAACATTTACTGTAATCTACCTGTCTGCTTATTTTATATCCTTCGCCATGTAAAATTAACATTGCCATGAATCCGACCGATGGATTCATGCATCAATCAGGTGAACGTGAATACGTTGCTAATAAGCCACTTCTTATTTTCATGTGTATAAAACAAACAGAGATTAGATAAAAGTCTCTCAGTGTTCACAAAATTAAACAAAATTTATACTATCGTGAGACATTAAACTATTTTCTTACATTCCTGCCAAGTTTACTAGCGGCATGCAAGTTAAAATGTATAAATTTGCCGGCAGGGACTGTTTTCAAACGTTGATAAATGATTGTGTATTTGCAAAAAGCGTTTGTAAAGAGAACTGCATCTTGCAGGATTTTTTTTTACTTCACCTAAGTTGTACCGTCTAAATCTGAATAATTTATTTCAATCGGTAGGTACAATTATTTTACTGAAACTTCAATTAGCGAGCTTTTGCCTTCTGGCGAAAAAGTTAAATGCACTGAGGTTTTACTGCCAGGCCAATGCAATTCAGTAAGATTTATGTAATACACTCTAAAATCGAAACATTTAAAATAGCTCCAAATCAGCGAGTTTGACTGCAAGTCTGTTGAAACTGCCCCACTTTAATCAGTTAAATCCTACCTATATTTTTGTTACTGGTATTCATTGACTAAACAGTGGATTTCTACTGATTTAATATAAGGTGACGAAATTTGTTTAGTGTAGAATTTACTCGTACAAGCTTACTAATCACGTGAGAAAAATTCCTAAATTAATTAGTTAATTCGTTACACATTAGCGTTGAATATATAATTGGTTTNTACTAATCACGTGAGAAAAATTCCTAAATTAATTAGTTAATTCGTTACACATTAGCGTTGAATATATAATTGGTTAAACACTAGTGCCAAATGTTTTGAAATAATATATTTACATACAAATTTTACTGTTCGGAAATTTTATGGGTTATAAATAAACAAGCTAACATTTTATTATATTCTAACATAAATTTTGCACGTTTGAAAACATAGAAACTCTTGCTTTGTCAACTTATTCACTTTGATGGTGAAACGTGTTTCTCATTTCCGGACAAATTTTTCCTTANTAGAAACTCTTGCTTTGTCAACTTATTCACTTTGATGGTGAAACGTGTTTCTCATTTCCGGACAAATTTTTCCTTAACTTGCTGGAGCCTACTGGAAATCTTCCGAATTTTTCATTTTTATTTTGGTACGGAGGAAATTCTAGATTCGCTAGTAAACTCGTATTTAAGGAGCGGCAGTGTTATTACACAAACTGGAAGGAAACCGTGTTATTTAAGTGAGATACAGAGCTTGATTCAGATTGTTGACAACCGTTGTGATATATGAAATTATGAGCGTGTGGTTTACAGATCTGCAAAAGTTTACANTTGATTCAGATTGTTGACAACCGTTGTGATATATGAAATTATGAGCGTGTGGTTTACAGATCTGCAAAAGTTTACAACACTTGACCATATTTCCTGAAATCTTGCTGTTAAATGACAAGCGTTTATATTTTGTAACTACCTTATCCAAATGCCTTCATCTGCATGCTACTACATAGAGAATTCTTTGGTGACTTCTAAAATTCTATATATAGGTAGCCTGACATACCAAGCATATTACTACAAATGTCGATAGCATTACATTCTACTTGTTGTAACTTAATCAGTATCTCCTTGGGTCATTGGTACCGCAAAAGGAATTTCAGTAACGTAATACGCAACTAATTCAGTTGCTATATCTGATAACCGGTAACTTATTTTAATTGGTTTTTACTACGTCCACAGTTGTTAGTGATTTAGTCAGTTCAGTGATTAGTCACGTGGCAATAAAACAGAGCAACAAACATACCACATACAAGAATTAGTGTTTATTCAGTTTTCGCGCAGGCGTTTTACACACAAACAATGTTCTCCTCATTGATTGCGTGTTAAGTTTTATTAAACTCGGTGAGAAACGGTGGTCGATGATTTGTATGTTTTGTATACGATGTTATACGACTCACTGTATTAAGAAATTTTATATACGTTCAGCATTACTTTTTTTACAGAAAATTTTGTTAAACCTTACATAGAGGCAGATACAGCATAAACGACCATAAAAACGTAATAGCTGTGTGTTTTCAAGTTGGCCCACTTGTTTCACGTCACTATCAATGGAAAGAATTTTGCGTGTGCTCAACACGGATCCATGGCTGGCCTATTCCACAATATCGTGCATTTGTACTTAAAAATTTGCGTGATAGTTACATTAGATGTCTCAAATCCTCTCCCTTATTTCTAAGTGCGGTTCTTGCAGTATTCGGAGTGTTACAAGCACGAATCTTCGTTCTGATTACGCATAACAACACTAATACTTCATTCACNTTGTATGTTTTGTATACGATGTTATACGACTCACTGTATTAAGAAATTTTATATACGTTCAGCATTACTTTTTTTACAGAAAATTTTGTTAAACCTTACATAGAGGCAGTTACAGCATAAACGACCATAAAAACATAATAGCTGTGTGTTTTCAAGTTGGCCCACTTGTTTCACGTCACTATCAATGGAAAGAATTTTGCGTGTGCTCAACACGGATCCATGGCTGGCCTATTCCACAATATCGTGCATTTGTACTTAAAAATTTGCGTGATAGTTACATTAGATGTCTAAAATCCTCTCCCTTATTTCTAAGTGCGATTCTTGCAGTATTCGGAGTGTTACAAGCACGAATCTTCGTTCTGATTACGCATAACAACACTAATACTTCATTCACATCGTTTGCGAGCACAACGGAGCCAGCGAAGAGGTTTCTGAGCTGAAAGGGTATGCGTGTTTCGAGAGACGTGAGTGAACAGAGCTGCCGCACCGAGAAATGAGGACGACGCCACGAGGCAAAGGCAAGGTCTTACTTAGCCTACTGCCGTGCCGCGGAAGATTGTGCCAGGCGGGCGGACTGCATCAACGCCCAGCGAGAGCCCTCGATCGAGTACCGTCTACAAGTCTGCATAAAAAGTACAGTGGTAAGTGCTGAGTTCAAGTGTGTGAGTTGGGGTTTTATTAGTAGCTTGGTTGCAAACCCTTCTGCGTCATTGTCAGTAAGTGAGAATATTAGCTGAAAAAGTTAATTGTGTACTGAAATCGGATTGGCTTTCACGAGATCATTGTAGGAGCATTTATTGTAAACTAAAGTGATAGCGTGACCTCAGCATTTTGAGCCTTTTTGTTACTCTTTCTGACTAGCCCTTGAACGCAATGCAGTGATTTGCCTTAACTTGTGTGCTGTCTTAGGTTGCATGGACTAGGACGAGAACAATATGTGCGTCTCGGGACTCTCATACAGCGAAGCATGAGCCCGGTTCTGCAACTTGGCAACGCCGCTTACTTTTCTCTCACTAACAAAGTCTTATGTAACTTCAAGGTCATTGCCTTCATTTTTCATAGAGTTACCCTCCACATAAAGTGCATCTTCTTGTTTCCACTGAAGTGTTGTAATCCCTGCTTCTCCATACCGAATCGGGGTGTCCGCCCACTTTGCGAATTGTGTTACGTTGTATGTACTGTACACGTTTTTACATAAACTACTGAACATGTTCTAAGTTTGTTTTCTCGCGAAAACTTGTCCGTTATGAAACTTCCAACACTCTCTAAGATATTGTTCATAAATTTACCACATTAGTGTATACCCACACTGAGAAAACAGGAACAGTAAAGGTTTCTTTCCCCCCTTCCCATACATTCGTGGTAGTTTTTCTGCATTTTTTTTCTCAGAAAAAAGTTAAATTCGTATAGCGAAATTGCCAACTTTTCAAAGCAGAGACGCGAACATTTCTATATTTTCAGCCAGATGTATGGTAAATTTTCCATATATATTTATTAATTAAAATTTAGTTACATAAACTATTTTTGGTATTATCAGCTACAAGCTCTTCATACGATGCCATGGGAAAACGTATATCAAGACACCTGTCCGCGTTTGAGACACAGAAACAGAGGAGCGATAAGGGTGAAACTGGAACCCAACACACATTCCCCATCGCCGCTACGTGCAAAGCACTGACCTAACGTTCAGGCTGTGTAACTATTTGACCTCAGCGGTGACTATAATTTTACTGGACGAAAATTTGTAACCACGTTGGAAACAGGGCCCCACAGAAATTTTACAGATCTTCATGTAGGATATTTTAACAAACTGATGCCTTGAAAGTGTTTTATTTAAATAAATGATCAAGCGTTTCAAAATAATGTTTACAATACGCGAGATGTAAAACTGAAATTCCGGAAACTTTCTAAACTGTAATACGTCCCATATTTAACAAGCGCGCGCGCGCGCGTGTGTGTGTGTGTGTGTGTGTTTGTGTCGAAACGCGGACAAAAGCCTTTGTATTTTTCCCCATGGAATAGAATGCAGAGCTTTTATCCAACTATACAAAAAATAGATCGTTTAACTAAAATTAAATATTTAATTTTTTCTATTGAGGTGTTAATGTAGTAACTCGCACGTTTTGTGTGCATAAAGGGTGGAATATTTCCCAAATATAGTATGTGATGTTCTAGAATTCACGTTTATTCGTCTGCAATTTCGAGTGAATTACATTTCACCTTTTTTGCTGCTCGTAAAAACATGAAAACCCAGGCTTTNTTTATTCGTCTGCAATTTCGAGTGAATTACATTTCACCTTTTTTGCTGCTCGTAAAAACATGAAAACCCAGGCTTTCGATTTTCGATTCAACATGTAGTTTTCTCATTATAGGTCAAACATTCATAACTTTCTTCTTCAGCCCGCTGTAATATACGTTCGTGGCATTTTTTTTATAAAAGAAATACACTTGCTTATCTAACTATAATTATTTCACTCCCACAAAATTTCCAAATGCTATGCAAATGTCAGTGCGAAATCTAGGACTAGTGCTGTGGCTAGAAATGAAACGATAGACATATTAAATGAAAAGCAAAAAATAATTGCCAAACGTGCTTTTAAATTTTGGTGGGGTCTGAGTGACGAAAACACAAATAATTTGAGCAACTGGTGGTAACTACTTTCACTATTCCAAAAGAGTGGAAAGAATTATTACTACCCGAAAAATATTGAAATTTATTCCATACGGCGAAGAATAAATTACTCTTACACAATAAGTAAAATTAATTGCAAGTTTAATTAATATATATGCCTTTATAATGTCCATGTTATAATATTAAAAGTTACATACATCAAAATATTTTAATTTTTTCGTTGACGTATGCATCTGCAAGAAACTATTTACCATTTTTACTGTATTGCACATGGTCAACCACTTTTATCTCTATTTCTGTTTAAATTGGGCAGAATTTTCTAAAATGAAACGCTTTCAACAAATAAAAGTATATAACTATCTTATTTTTACGTATTCACTCACAGAACACACCGGTTTTTATTACCTTTATTATCAGGGTCTGTTTAAAAATCACATCTAGTCACAAAATTTATCGAAGTGTTAATTTACAAAAACCTTGAAACAAGATGTTACCATACATTAACAACTGATTCAAATGATCCAAACAAATTTTTTTAATATTAATTACTTCAACTGCTGAAATGCAGCAATTTGTTCATTTGGTGAATCTCGGTGATTTTCCAGTAATTTTATAACTACTCTCTCGTCAAGTATTATTGTTCCTAGGAAAATTAAAATCCTATGCATTTGACTGCTTTACCTGTAAGTAAACTCATTTTTCTGTCCGAAGTAGTTGTTTCAAACACTCAAATTAAATATTATACAAGTAACTATAAACAGGAAAAGTTATATGCGTGTGTCGGCTAACTCCGCCTTTCTGTATCGCAAATATTGGATGTTTGTGGTGTAGAAAGCGTCAACGTGCCTCTGAAATCCAAGCGATAGCAGCTGCAGGGGAGATCCTATTAAATTATTATCCAATTTTATTGCCATTCGTACTGTATCTTCCAGGTAAGACCCAAGAATCTAAGGCTTTAACTGGAAATCATGTGAAGAATGTGCAAACTGGTCACTTACGACGGACATTGGATCGCCTAAGAGAACATTTAAAACACGTCAGTTTTTGGCTGATAGTTTGCAAGATGTAGGTCTCGTTTGAACAGAAATTGAAACTGGAAAAAATAAAATGTGTAATTCGTTGTAAACTTGTGTAACTTACTTTCGTTAATGAAAATATTCACAGCTCGTAGTGAAAGTAATTGCCAGTTGCATCATTTATTTGTGATTTCGTCCCTCAGGCCCTACCAGAAATTATTATTGTTATTCATTTTATAGCTTTATCTTTTCATCTCTAACCGCAGCACTGTAGTGTGTCAAGTCCTCGATTTCGCACTCACATTTGCATTGCATTTGGAAATTTTGTGGGAGCAGAACTATTATAGTTACGATGAGCTATTTTTTTCTTTAAAAAAAAATCTTATGAACTTACTGTTACCACGGCCTGAAGAAGAAATTTTCAGAATGTATTAGCTATAATGAGAAAACTGCCTGTTCTATCGAAAATCGTAAGCCTGGGTTTTGGTGTTTTTATGAACAGCAAGGACGGTGAAATGTAGTTCACTGTAAATTTTGCAGCATTTCCGCACATTTATTACGAATTACGTTGTACGTAATCCTTTAGTGAAATAAGTGTTGATTTGGGATGTGGCATGCGTTTAGTTTCTGGGCCGCCAACGTTATTACAGTAATACGTGAACGTGACGAAAATATGATAATATTATTTATATTTAATGGATTATAATTGTCCCATAAATAAGTGTGTTACCGTGCATTCGAATGATTTATTTCACATTAATACTTACGAATTATAAATTTTACCGTAATTTTGATTCATTATTTATTAATACACAAAAACTTTTGAGTGCTCTAGCATTTGTAAGTCTTTTCATTACAGTGATTAATATAGCATCATCTACATCCCCTTGTTTATTATCATATGGTTATCATAAAAAAGAGCTACACAGTGAAATAACCCCGATTCTAAAATATTATTAGCAAATCTGTCTTGATATTCATTGATAACTTTCTCGAACTAATTATCCTGATATTCATCTAGGTTTTTTTTTTTTTTTGCGGTTCGTAAGGGACACGTTTTTGCCTACGACTACTAAAATTAAGAGACTATTTAATGTGTATTGCAGCATGTCTTAAATGTGCTTTGAGCTAGTAACATTTTCTGTACTTACGATATAGCTACATAAATCAATAATTGTAAAATTAGCTCTGTGATATACCTGGGCTTGATTTGTTTCTTTCTGGTCTGAGTATTGTATGAATCCCTTTTAACTTCAGTCGAGCTACGTACAAAGAAAAAAAATTGTAGTACTTAAATATGCTAAGGCTCTTTCTAAATAATACGTACTATATTAGTTCTTGGTACCTACATTTCAGCCGTTTTGTCGGGAAAATAACTTGCACACGCCTTACTTCGAAAAAAAAAACAGTGCTGCACAAGCACTATCTAACTTTTTAAATTATTAAAGTTGTGTAAAATGTGATATATTAGTTTTAAAAAATGTTTTATACTCCATGCGATTTTTTGCCTTTGAATAATTTACTTCTTAAGATTAATTATTCCTCCACAAAAAGATTTGTTATTACCTGCTGTAAAATTTTAAGGAAATTGTAGTTGTTATTCTTTTTTAACTTCAACCGTTTATTAAATTTGATTTAGATCTATACACATAAACTAGAAATTACCTCAATTGTGCACAGTAAGTGAAGAAGAATATACACGTTTATTTATAATAATAATAATTATTAATACCATGAAATGATAAGTGATCTTTCAATATCCACAAACAAAATATTATCTGTGATGTATCTTTGTCTAAAAGTAAAGCAATTGTGCTAACGTATGTCCTTTTTGACACCGCTAAAGCCCAGCGCAACTAAGGATTTGCATCTCTCCTTCCTTGATAGATGTCTAGCTATGTAACTGGAAGTTAAGAGAAATATGAAGAAAAAAAAACAGTAAGATAAGCATGAACTGAATTTGTACAAACAAGGTATTTAACACTTTCCATCAATTTTGTAAACTAGTGTGAATAAGTTCTTACAATAAACTTATTTACCCAGATACTCAAACTTTTTAAAACATTTTAATATTCTTAAGAGCATCATGCTTGTTAATGCAATGACTTACAAGGCCTTTGGTAGGCCTTTTTGCTGCAGTTGTTATTGTAATTAAATTTTATTTATTTTCCAGTACCTCGCGAAATGTTTTGAAGAGGTTCGTGTACATATAAAAAAAAATTATTTTTTCCTCACGGCTAATTTAAAGAAATTAATATTAGCTTACTTTACAAGTAAACCCTTGCTGTGTCAAAATGTTTCAAGTTAATAATATAATTCATTCAAATCCAAACGTATCTTAATTTGACGTTACTGAATTAGTTACGCAGGAAAAACATCAAAAACAAATACTTGACAACGTTTCTTTTTTTTAAGTAATTGTTTTTTCTATCCACTGATTAAAATAAATAATAAACTCTACACCACACTACATTTACCAATGTGTTTTATATGGTTATTTTTATTTGTTAATTTGTTTAATTTAAAACTGCCCGCTGTCGTGGGAATAACATGTTTTCCAATCTGTGTCCGCCCGGGTTACAATAACAATATTTTGAACTTCCCTCTGAAATTTTTAAACTCTGTAAAATCGGCACGTAGTTAAGTGAATATCCGATAGATGGCAGCTGCGCGGACCTGTACCACCAGCCGCGTTTCATTGGAGGGTCAGGCCGCAGTTCCAGCGGCCACCGCTGTGAATGTGTCGGCGCTAGTGTTCTGGTCGAAAACAAAGACGGCCTTCTCGGAAAGGTCCAGATGATGAAATGAATGTCAAGTTACGTATTATTGATTAAACGTCCAAAACAATGTTTTGAACGACGAATCATACGGAAGGAAATATTTCGCCCTATTTATAAGAACACGTAATGTGCGGGGTAATTTTAACGTGCTTAACGACGAACAAAACAAGCACTTAAATTTTCTTCTTCTGTAATCATAAAAACTGTAAGGTCGCGTTCCAACTGGTATTATTTGTCATCATTAGTCACGCGGTCTGAATTGAAGTGTAAAATTGGTGAAGCATTTTTTCTAATTGGAGTTTATCATCTTGTTAACTTCGAAGACAATATTTTACGTAATAAAAATTCACAAATTGCCAACTTAGTTTTGCCGACGACGAATGCGTAACAGCCTACCCGTACGACTGACGTTATTGTAATAAACAAACGTTTATCACCCTCGTAATAACTACTTCGCATTATAAACCGCTAAAATTTTTACTTGATAAAACCTTATCACCACACAAACATTTCTAGTTGAAATTTTAAATCTGAATATTTTAATACTGATAAATTTTAATGTGTGAAAGTGATTTAAATATTTTAATGTAGAAATGAGTCTTATTTTGAGAGCTTGTGCGAGTTTAATTTTGTAACTTTAATTTCACCTCAAAGCTGTTATCTGGAAAGCCAAGTTCTAGGCCTAGAACTTGTAGTAGCACCATGTACTGATCGGTTGAATAGCATGATTTTCCAGTCAAAACCTTTAATAATATAAAACTATTTTACAAACTATTTTATACCAACACGAACACGTCCTCAGTAAATACTCAAATTAATAATCTTACCTTTTGTATATATTTATTACTAAGTGTATTCAGTATTTATTAAACGTAAAGAGTAAATCTAAATTTTATTTCAACTCTGCAAGTTTCAAGCAACTAAAATAAGTGTACAACAATAAAATAACTACCATTATTCTTTCGAATTTCTTCTAATTTTTTTGCAACATAAAAACCATGCGTGTTTTAGACAGATCGTTAATAACCATTAATTTAATTTGTATGGAAGCATGTCGCTGATAGAGGAAGCAGAAACACGAAATGGTTAAAATTGGTATAAAATCCAAAAGCAAAAATTGCAGACCTATTTTTTTTTTACTTTAAAGATGCTCACAAGGTGTTTTAATTGCTTAATTTTCTATAATGAATTAAACATGTTGTAAATGGGTTTATTTTTATACATGGTGTTAAGCATGACTAATCAACATGCATATTATTTAATGTAAAAAAATGTAATTATTTAATACCGACAGCTTAGAAATATTGGTTTTGTCATTATACACAGGTCCAAACACGAAATATTTTTAGGAATTCTTAACTAGAATCCGCTACGTATTTACATTATTTGTCAACAGGTTTGATATACTGTGTGATAGTATTAACAATTTTGATAGCCGCATGCACATAAACTTGATATAAGTAATATACGACCCGTCGTGAGAGATTTTATCGTTTTGGTATCGCAACGTTTTCCTCAATATTCTGAAAACCAAATAAGCAACAGTTATGATATTAGTATTACAGAAATAGTAGTACACTTAGTTATGATGGCGATCGACTACTTAAATTAACGATATGGCCTCACTCCTTTAACTTCATTACGATTTATAACAAGTGAGCAGGCGAGTTTCGTGAAGTAATACTGACATCTTAGAGATCGTAGAAATAAATGTATGAATAATATAGCAAATATCAGTTCTTGGTCCGTTGGTCCATGGAGGTCAAACCAACGAGGCTTGGTCCCGAGTTGGATTAACAAAACTGCAAAGTAAACACGTGAGGGCGTCAAATGAAAAAGAAAAAGGGGAAAACCACAGAAATGTTACATTGCCGGATTTACTACGGACCATATGGTGTAAAACTGAAATTGGTGGGTGGCAATGTGGTTTAGTGGTCAGACTATTCACCTCCCACCAAGGCGAACCGAGTTCGTTTCCCGGTTGGGTCGTTCCCAGATTTTCGCCCGAGGGGAATCGTGCCGGAAGATGCCGCTGGTAGGCGGGTTTTCTCGGGGATCTCCCGTTTCCTCCGCCCTTGTATTCAGGCGCTGCTCCATACTCACATCGCTTCACCCTCATCGGCTCNCGATGCCGCTGGTAGGTGGGTTTTCTCGGGGATCTCCCGTTTTCCTCCGCCCTTGTATTCAGGCGCTGCTCCATACTCACATCGCTTCACCCTCATCGGCTCTCAAGAACGCCCAANTCCCACCAAGGCGAACCGAGTTCGTTTCCCGGTTGGGTCGTTCCCAGATTTTCGCCCGAGGGGAATCGTGCCGGACGATGCCGCTGGTAGGTGGGTTTTCTCGGGGATCTCCCGTTNCGGTTGGGTCGTTCCCAGATTTTCGCCCGAGGGGAATCGTGCCGGAAGATGCCGCTGGTAGGCGGGTTTTCTCGGGGATCTCCCGTTTCCTCCGCCCTTGTATTCAGGCGCTGCTCCATACTCACATCGCTTCACCCTCATCGGCTCTCAAGAACGCCCAAATCTCTCTGCTCCACTATAACCAGGTTCCGCAAAAAAAAAGAATTGAGAAATAATGTATGTACTGTCATTTTTAGTAAAGAAATAGGCGTAAAATAGTAATAATACCGGTTAAAGTTAACAGCAAACATTAATAATGGAATACAACAAAATTAAAACACGGTTACTGGTAAACTACCGCACGGCATACGGTTCATTTTCACAGTTGAAGTATATTAGATATCCCTTACATAACAACACTATGCAACAAGGCAGGTTGAACATTTTATCTTAAATAAGTATAAAAGTTGTTGTGGTACGTAAGATTGGTTTTGAAGATGTGATCAAAGACTAGACTATTACAAAAAGTAGGAGAAAACTTTTAATATGCAGTTTAAGTGAAAGGATAGAAAAATAAACATTGTTTTCCAACTTTTTGTAGATTTTGTTGCATTTTTTAAAATTCCTTCCCATGTTATTGTAAATTAAGTTGCATTTCTGAATAAAAAGTTTTAATTTATGTTTTATTATTCTTTGCATTTTGCATATCAAAACCTTTTAAGTTCTTATGGTTTCTGAAGGCCTTTAAAGCTTTTTATTTAGTTAACAGAATAGTTCTGAATTTAAATACTATTTTTTTTCTGAGATGCTTTGGGGAGGGGGAAATAAGATATATTATGTTTGCCGCACAATGACGCCACGGGCGAAAGAAACCAATTATAGAGTAACTTGTCGTGCCAAAAAATTAGCACCAGACAAGAAGACGAACTAGATTTGTTACGGCTTCGTTTATTTTTTTCTGTAGTAATATTTATATTCAGTGACAATAATCTTCAGGAACGTGGGAAGGTATTTATTTTTACACGCGGTGCAGGTACACTCAAGGCATTTCGTAAAGCTGGATTAATGTTGAACGAGCTATGTTTGTGCGCGTGTGTGTGTGTGTGTTGATGTTGGAAGTGGTCTGGTGTATTTCTCTAGGCCGTAATCTCACTCTCTGAAGTTTTTTTTATATCGTCCGGAACCTGTGGTTGATTCGAAAGCCTTGCCCAATTCCAGGCTTCGGGCGTGTACGTAGTTTTATTTTTGGTTCGAAATTGGGGGAGAGCAATTATTCTCGTGCCATTCGTATCCGCGTATAACTGGTGCACCGTCAACTTCGGGACTTACAAAAGCCGTGCCTTCATATTTTTTTCCCTCCCGTTGTGGCCCTAAATGCGGAATTGACCAACACTGCAGATTTATTAAGAAAATATATGTATCATAAAAACTTGCCAGCTATATTATCCCAATGCATTTTAAACAAATTTAAAGTAATTTAAAAGTTGTATTGTTAATACAGTAATAAGACGTCATTATCACGTTTTTTATGTCATAATTTGCTACTAACATAACTGGAAGCTTGTCGTGCAGTTTTTATGTTAAAGTGTTGGCAGTAAGAGACAGGGTATATATATATATATATATATATATATATATATATATATATATAAATTTAAAAAATGCATACAAACCGC
>NQII01010593.1:0-36546 GCA_002778355.1 Clitarchus hookeri
CACAAACTCGCCATATTTGTTCCACCAGATAAGGGCCGCGCCTTTTAACTGCTCTCGTGCCTTCAGCACCCACCGCTTATTAGGAATCCCGCCGGCCTTGAATTCGTGTTCACAATTATTTATAAAATATACAGGGTCTTCGTGAGGCCTGCCTGAAAATTTGGGCAGCACTATTTCTTCGGGTATTCTACATGTCTGTTCTACGTGGCTAGCAGGGGTTCGGTCCGGGGGTGAAAAGTGTTCCCTTCCTTCTCGGTTTTGGCTCTTCCTTTGCTCCTGGCATTTCCAGCAGTTGTATTGGGTGCCTTCCGTAGGTCGGAATGTCTGGGGCCAACCGATACACTTATTACAATAGTGCTGTGAACAGAGGCTGCACCGGACCCTGTACAGTCCTGTCCCGCTACAAAATGGAGCACTGCATGGCTCTAGTTGGGGAATTTCGTCTTCGCTTCCCCCATCCCTTGTCCTTAGGTTCTCTAGTAGGGTTTCTTCGGCTCTCGCCTCCCTTCCCTCCGGTGTTTTACTGATACGCATATCCTCCATACTTTTTGCCCGCCGCCTATAGGAATCCCTATGTTGCCGGCCTAGTACCCTTGCCTCCTGTAGTACGAACTGGTCGGGCGCCAAAGGGTTTGATGAGACTCCCTTAAGTCTTTGGTTCATCCTGACTAGCTCTGTACTTCTGGTACGGGTGAGACCCCTTTTCTCGGGTATAGTCGGGTTCTTGATACTTTCTTTACAGATGTATCTACGCCCCACCATTGGGAAGCCAAATTAACTTGATGATATACTGCCAGTNTCTACACCCCACCGTTGGGAAGCCAAATTAACTTGACGCTATACCGCCACTGTGGAAGACAGAGTGGCTTATAGTGTCGTTGTTAATGCCCCCAGGCACAGACTATATGATGCCTGAAGGTTAAGGGTTGGNAGACTATATGATGCCTGAATGTTAAGGGGTTTGCAATAATTTAGTCGGTTGCTGTTTCATTTTTAAGGACGAATATATTGTCTGGAGTTTACACAAGAACTACATACATCAGCACTTCCGAGGTGTGGTACCTAATTTGACTACTCGTATTCACTGGGCGACTTCGTGGTTGAGTGGGGCTTCTCTGGGCACCGATTTTTATACTTAACTCAGCGGTGAGTGTTGGTAGGCTGTCATCAGGGGGATGAGCTCCGGCGAAGTGGTAGGCCTTGGAAGAAGGCCCGCAGGTGCTGCCTTCTCCCTGGACTGCAGTTCGGACCCGTGCTCACGTCTTCTCGCGATTCCTTGATGCAACTCTTCCCTCTGCGCGGTGATAATGAACTGTCTTCCCACTACTCTCGAAAAGGTGTTTTTATGCTCGCCAGTGTCCATCCTTAATTGTCGGCACGTGTCGCCTTGTGGTGGTGAGGGGGTGAGGGGGTGAGGTGGTAGAACGCAGAACATTGCCTTTCAAAACACGTGTCCTGGTTCCTGAAGGGGTTCGGGGGTAGTACCTCGACCTTAGCTTACTCTCGTCAGCTACTTCTTCGGTGCGTTTCCACATTGTCCTGTGGTTAGCTAAGGGGGGAGGAGGGTGAGGGGTGAAGGGGGGTGGCAGGGAGGCCTACGCAGCAGGACGCGCAGCAAGACACGTGTAACTGCGGTCCGTTCTGTCTGTTCACCTGCTTCGTGACACGTGTCTTTACCCTGGATATGCGAGGGGTGGTTGTGGACCAGCGACGCTTTACTATCCCTAAACCGTCACACGACAATTTGTAGGTACTTTATGTCCTGGAATAGGACATATGATACTTTTTATCCCGGAAAATTGTACGGTTCCTTTAGAATAACAACAAAACTTAATTCTGCAACGGCTGGGAACGTGTCCGAAATATTTTTTTCCTTTGGTGTCAGCGTTTATCAGGCCGCCCAAGGACCTCTCNGCTGGGAACGTGTAATACCAACATACTCCAAGCTTTCTGGTATGAAATTAGATGACGTTGACTACCCTAGAAACACGCAAGCGTTTCATTCGCGAGTCAAAGTTGAACATTAAAAAATATAGTTCCTTGAAATGAAACTATATGGCCGTGACTACCCTTAAAATACACAAGCATTTCATTCGTGTCATGGTAGGGACCTTCACATAAAAATATAATATTGTTAATACCAATCTTGGTCTATTGTGATTCCATTCTTCCGTCAATCTCCTCTTCAATTATTCTTTCGAGGCAACTGGTGTTATCCTGACTCTGGTGCTAAGTTCACCCCGCATATTCTCAATAGGGTTTACATCAGGTGATTGGGGTGGCGTTTTGATAACCTCTGGACGGTTATATAGAAGCCATTATTTCACCAGACGCGACTTGTGTTTCGGATCGTTTAAATGGTGATGAAATTAGGAGGATGTTGTCGGAACTGCAGAGCTGTTGCGCGTTTGTACGCAGAGAGATCCACCGGACGAGACATCGTCCTGCGCACACACGACAATACGCTCGCCAGGATCGCCAACACACATCGGTTCTACGATGCTCTAGAGTACCCAATAATTTTTTGGAAAGGACAGGAAGAATACCACTTTGATATCCCCCAAATGAACTCGTCAACTGGACGCCCCATACCAAACAAAAAATTATCGTGTATTGATTTCTTTGAATTTCACCTGGTGGTCCGTGAGCACGATTTCAATTTTCTGCTGCAGTGTAGGCTGCTTCTCCACCAATTCTTAGTGGATATGTACGTGAAGGTGGAAAGTGAGCGACTTAGATTTATAGCGTTAAATCAAACTAAATTGCGCGCCGAAAACTGTGTCAATTTACAAGATGTCATCAGCAATGATGCCAACGCAAATCCTAATAATTTAGGACAAATGGTGATTCTTCCGTCGTCGTTTGTAAACAGTCCGCGGTACCTCCATGATTACACACAAGACGCATTTGCTTACGTCCGCTACGACGGGCGTCCGGACCTGTTTATCACCTTCACGTGTACCCAGCATGGACCGAAATTAAAGACGAACTTATGAACGGCCAAAAAGCGACCGACCAGCACGACCTTGTTGCTCGAGTTTTTAAAATAAAGGTTCAAAAATGGGTGGCTCTTCTCAACTAATGTCAGATTTTTGGTGATGCACGGTACTTTCTGTACTTCATTGAGTGGCAAAAGCGTGGTTTGCCCCACGTACATTTGTTGTTGTGGCTGAAAGAAAAATTGCGCACAAATCAAATCGACGACGTCATATGCGCAGATCTGCCTGATCCGAACCTGGATAAAAAATATGGATGACACCATAACTAAAAGCATGATCCACGGACCCTGCGGTGCACTCAATCCTTCATCCTCTTGCATTAAAAATGGAAAGTGCACAAAAAAATATCCCCGGACACTTACGAAAGACACACAAACCAATGAAAATGGATATCCATTATGCAGGCGCAGAGCACCAGTGGATGGAGGATGCACTGCTTCAATCAAAATTCGCGGCGGTCCGAATGAAACCGTGGTCGACAATGGCTGGCTTGTGGTCTATTGTCCTCTGCTCTCGAAAACATACGAAGCTCACATTAATGTTGAATTTTGGGTGTAGTTTCAGGCCATTAAATACATCTGCAAATACATTCACAAGGGGAACGAACAGGCAATTTCCATTGTTCAGCAAGGGAATGTCAACATTGATCCCCGAGATGAAGTGCAGACATTTAGGGCGTGAGTAGTAATAAGGCAGCATGTTGGCACCAGGGACATCCCGCCGTCACCCACCTGGCCATCCATCTCCCTAACTCTGAGTATGTCTATTTCACTGAGCACAACTTTCGCGATAGAGTGGCGTCGCCTCCTAAAACAACGCCGTTTTAGGAGGCGTTTTGTGATCATTGTCCACACGGGTAAAACCGCGGGGCGCAGCTAGTACATTCATATAAAGACACATTCTGTATATAAGCAAACTTTCACTGCCCTATAATTAACTATATTATATTTCAATAGACGTTGTGATAGCCTAAGGTTTCTATTTACATGCTTTACAAAGGCCTACTGAAAACTACTGGCAAAATATTCGTTCAGTGTAAGGACTCAAAAAACCATTTCTGTGTATCTTGCTTTACCACTCTAAGCTATATTCTATACACGGGCCGAGAATTTTTCAAAAGTTGAAGTTAAAACTGCTGAGCTATCTGTGAAATGCCGTGCAAATAGTATGTATATGTATATATATATATTACATATATATATATATATATATAGCTAAACTGCGCAGAATTACTTGAAAAAGAACTGAAATGAATTGTGTTTATGTAGTTCGAGTTCTAAATTACATTGTATTAAACGCGCAGTTAATGAGATTTTTTCTTTAAACTGCTGATTACTTAATCTTCCACTTTATGACGTAGACTAACCGGGATTTCTAACTAAACAAAACTTAACCTCACAACTGTAAACGTATTCACGCGTCCAAGCCTTCAAGGATTATAAATTATAATCCCTCGCACCGGAAGCTGGCATTCTGTATTACTATATAATGGGTATCAAATTTTTTTTTATCTGGAAGAGACCTTTTCGCAAGCACCATGAAAGTTTCTCACGATGCATTTCTTTCCTCTCAGTAGCATTTGGTTATTTGTCGCTGTATACGTAATATCAGTTACTTAATGTGCGCGTACTCATGTTGGAACTTTATAATTTTTAATTTGCGTATTGTAACGTAATTCAAAATTTTCTGGGGAGGCCTTACAATTCAAGAACATTAAATTAAGTTATCAAGCAATAATAATTTTTAAAATACTGTTCCTGTGGACACTGGAGGAAGCATTGCAAAATTGTTCCATTACTAGTAAATGCTCAAGATCATGGGAAAAGTATGTTGTGTTCTTGGAAGCGAAACCTAAGGTTTAAGCATAATTTAGACAAACTGAATATTTGGAGGGTGGAAATGTGGAGCACCCTATGGTAGTTAACCTTGCACGGAAAATATTATTTTCTCAGTTGTTCTGCCGCACGGAAACTAAATAAACAAATAATCGTTCCACACACTGTTTTAACGTTATGGGTCTCGTTCTCGATTTCGCGTCGCACTGAAACCATCCTAGGTCATTATTTTACTAACGAGAGATGAGCCTCTCGTTAATCGCACTAGAAACGAATGCGTCGTGAACCCAACTATGAAGTACAACGATAAAAGTATCACAACAACTGGCTTACTTGATGAGTCGAGTAATAAAACTATAAATTAAACCCAATGAATTGGCATTCCTGTATTCATCGTCAGCTGACTGTGTGCTAGCTGCAGCGGGACCTCCTCCCGCCACCTGCACAGGAAATTCACTAAAGACTCCTCTGTGTAGTCCACGGTTATTGCTCAACCCTTACTGTCATTGTTCTATATCTGGGTCGTTGCACGGAAAAAGTATTTAATAATCTACTGTATACACAGCAGAAAACAAAGTACAATAAGAGAACTTACCTCACGTGCTGGTGGGAGGTATAGCTCGTTATTGATGCTATATTCCGTATCCTCGTAAACAGCTGCTTAGAATAACATCAAACACAACACACATTTTTATTGGTCCCATCATATGAAAGCGTAATACTTTGAACATGTACCGTTTCAAACAGTGTTCGTTCGCAGCGCCTAAAGTTATACAGAATGAGTTGTTGATGTATGCTAACCCGGCTTGACCGTAATCCTTAGGACAAATAACCTTATATGCGACATAGGGCCTAAAGTTATTTCTGAGGATGGTAGACGCCCTAGAATGTTGTGACTGGAAAAGTGTTATGCAACGATAAACTGGAAACCACTTGCGAATAAGCAACAAAAATTGGCATACAGGCAAACGTTTACGACGTTACGGAGAGTATGCACCTTCATACGTCAAATAGGGTTTGGCACCCTCAAATTGCTTAGCACTTTGTAACCCTGTGTCTGAAGCAGTTTGACATGACATTTTAGTAATCAGCATGCAAAAATCAAAAAATCAAAATGTCTGCCTTGGTAGTATCCGCTAATCGCGCCCGTTAACGTAGAAATCGCACGTTTAGTTAGATGGCAGATTTGTGGTTGCCTGAGAAGTAGGCAGCCTGCAATTCTCACTGTGGTGCACGATATACCAACTGACAACCTGGTTCATGTTTTTGTCCTAATACAGGTAATGTCCCCTTAGTAAATGGTGGTTGTGTGGGATGGTTAAAAAAAATCTAATACAGTTTTGAGTATTAGTGTTATATTTGGAATGCGAAGAGTTTACATGGTTACAGCATATGATCAAAGTGTGAGCCACCCATCTGCATACATGCACGAATGCGACGCTTTTGTGTCTGGCGCACACGCTGCAACATACCGCGATTAGCCTGTACGGTGCAGCATGCAACTTGAATACGTTGCCAGAGATCCTCCACATCGTCCACGTCAGTTGCATACACCTGTGCTTTTAACTGAAATTACAAGTAGGAGTCGTTTGGGTTTAGGTCCGGTGATCTGGGTGGCCAAACCACTGGCCCACCTCAGCCAATACATCGTACTAGGTACCGCGTATCCATGTACTGCCTTGCTGCTAGACTAAAGTGTGCTAGTGAGCCATAGTGCATGTACCACAAGTTGTCTTGTATATTCAGTGATACATCTTCAAGTGGTTGTGGCAGATCGCCATCCAAGAAGTGCGATAGGAAGCTCCATATAACCACGCGATAAGGATATGTGATCCACTTAACATCCCATTTATAATTCCCGCACAAACTTTCAGAGAAAACAGACGTTGGAAGTGGGATTGCCGTACTGGGTGTGGGTTGATGTGTGCCCACGATGCTCTTTGTGGATGTTGAAGACACCTTGCCTAGTGAAAGATGCTTCGTCGGTGAATAGTACAGTGTCACAGAAACCTGGGGTTTGCGTAATTTGGCTTTGGAACCACTCGCAATACTTTTAAAGGCTGGCTTAAAGTGCCTACACTGGCTGGTAGTGATATGCGTGCAATCTGTCTCGCCGTAAAATTCGACGTACTGTAGATTGTGATGTGTTCTGTACATTAGCGATTCCTCGAGTGCTGGTACGTGGGTTAGCATCAACAAAGCCCAATACATCGTGCTCGATGTCTAACCGTGGTCGGCCAACATCGTGGTATTTTGAGGGTACAAATCCTGTTTCACACAAATGCCGATGAACTGAAGTGCATCTGGTAAATGTCGAACTGGAAAGTTTTCTGCGTATCGATGACGCGCAGCAGATTCATTGCACGCAATTTCATCATACGAGAGATGAATGGCCATCAGTTCCTCATAACTCCACTCCATCACACACGTTGTTAATAACTGTGTGCTGTGTTAACTACCATTTCAATGCTAGCAGGGAGGCAAACTCGTCGCCACATGGTACGATACCAGGAACCATGCAACGAGGCACTTGCCCGCAGTAACTTCTCAGCCGTCCACAATCATATGAAGCCTTAGGACTGGGATATTGGCCAGGTTATCAGTTCACAAGTCATACATGACAGTGACACAGGCTGCGTACCTCACAGGCAACCACTTATCTGCTTTCCAGCTAAACATGTGATTTCTCAGAAAATGGTAGGGATTAGCGGATGCTACCAAGAAGACCTTTTTTATTCCTTTCTGCATGGTGACTACTAGCATGTCATGACAAATTGTTTCAGGCACAAAGTTACAAAGTTCTAATCAATTGGAAGGCGCCAACCCCTATTTAATGTATGAAGGGGTGTAATCACCGTAATGCCGTTTTATGTGGTAACCTGCCTTCTAAACCTTTGCCTGTATGCCAATTTTCGTTGTTTAATCATAAGTGTTTTCCCATATTCTTAACATTTGTGTAAGAAATTTTCTTGTCTCTTCTTTGCTTAAAAGAACATTTCGATATGAAGTAAATTAATAACAATTATTTGGTCACAAAAAGAAATATTACAAACGAAGAAAAATAGAAACGACGGCCTTGGAAGGGAAATCCAACCCGCGCCTTGACTGCTTGTCGTTTTCTAACTTACGAAACCTAACGTCTTACCAAATGTTCTATTTCAGTATGTCTGACAACGTTTCATATTGTGAGTATTCAACACAATATAACGATAAACTGCAGTTATCTTTTGTTATGTGGAAATACTATATGATCTGCAAATACACACATATTTGGCACACGTAAACTGCTTTGTGAGGCCTTAGAGCTGGTCTGCTACATTTAGTTCTGATACTATGCTTTAATAATATCCGCCATTTTACAACTTTAAGTAAGAATAAACTTGTGTTGGCTGGACATTAGTTTAATGTCGTAGTAACACAAAATAGTATGTTATTCCTTTTAATGTATGTGTGATACAACATTTGGTTGCGGAAACATTACTAAGGGGTTTTATTAACATTTACATTTCACTAGTATGTTTGCATGATATTAATATAAGACTTTGTAAATGGTGAACATCATTAACTTTGTCGCGACATTATTAATTTTACTACAGTTTAGACGTTTTAAAAAGTATATAACTTTTTGTTGCAAGAACATTAGACTTCTTCTATATGTGACTATTAAGTATAACAGGTTTGTAATTAATGCCTGGATAAAATATATATATCAGCTGATAGGAAACGTAGTCCTGTCTCGACTAGAAGTCTCTTAATAGGTAACCGCTGAGGTTGAGTATTTTATTTATAACGCATTAGATTAAGAATATTAATATTTTTAATAAATTTATTCAATAGGGATTTTGCAATATTATTTTATTGGCAGATGTAGTCCGTTACGTCTCTGGTGATGTTCCTAAACGTGGCGGAAAGATATGCCAAAGTCAGGAATATAAGACTAGGTATGAATAAAAAATAATTATTTAATGAAACGTCAACTAACTACGCAATGAGCAGCTAACAGGTAGCAGGTACGGATGATAACTTAAACACGTTAAAATTGATAATGGCTTATTTAAATATAAAGAAAACAAAAAAAAATTTCAAATTCCTTTTGAATTTCCAAGTATACATGCAAAGGGAGTGGTGAAATGTAAGTATAATTCTTCCCGAAGTGAATATTGCAAAATATTATCGAAAAAATAAGCAAGTACGGCATTTAAACTTTTACAAATTAACTAATGTACATGATTTATTATTATTTTTGCTGAAACATAAATCTTCTCCCTCCGATGCGACAGCATTAAGAAGCGATGTTTCATGCTGAATTATACCATAGGTACATATAATTCTCAGTTTAGCTCACTTTCAGTATCGTCTGTTTCGTTCACCATGCTGAATGTTTTTCAATGAATTAATTACACGTTCAGTAAGCGCCCCAGGATAACAAAATAAATTTTTCCCAATAACACTTGCTTACCAAACTATTTTATTTTTAAACAATTTAAACAAGTTCTGTGTTTATTATGTTTATGTTTTGAATAATTTCTAGTTATGTTTAGCTATTAATGTGAATTTTATATTTTTAGGTTTTTTTTTTTTTTTTTTTNTTTTTTTTTTTGTAAATCCATTGTTTTGCATAAATTTGCCAATGAATTTCGTTTAACATGCAGAATTGTTGGGCATTTCTTTGGAAGTATGCTCATCACTTTGGTGTAAAAAATTGTTTTATTAGTCCTAAAATATAATATATTTGTATATTTTCCTTGAGTTAAGTATTAAAGTTATATTTATATAATTGCTTGAATTTCAATTTATTTTCAGAAGTTTTAATATAAATTATTTTGTAAGGTGCTTGCTACGTTTATGGTGATTTATCGAATGTAATGTGAATGTAGTGTGCAAAGATATTCAAATCACAAATTCTTGTAATATTTTGCTGTATGTTTGTTAGTGCAAAAGAAGGCTAAAGCCTTATCTTAGAAAAAGAGCGCAATGTTTAGATATTTATTTAATGAATTACGAGGGTCTTCTAAATTTACGGCGAAGACCAAAGCTGGCAGTGAATAAATACAAAAGCAAACGAACTACATATTGTTACTACGGAAACACAAACGTAGTTTTAAAAATATTATTCCAGAAATTTAAATAACTAGCCAAAAACGTTAAACCAATAGATTTACAAAACAAGTAAATCGAAAAAGCACAAAAAAGGTAAAACAAATAATAGGCACTATGTATTAACGTACTGCTTTCGTTGAGAGAATTTGCGAGAGCGATTATGCAAACTTTCATCCACTGCCACTCACAAACATACGAAAGATGTCAAGAAGTCAGCATAGAAACATCAGCTTCAAAATTACAGGTACTTAATATTAAATTTATTAATGCTTAAATGGCTGAACTCAACAAAATAATTAATATTTTTTAATAAAATGTATATTTTTCCGAATTAGTGTGAAGTAAAAAGTAATTACAAAAATTTTTCCTTTTGCTGTTCGAAACTTTTAGGAACGTCTCCTACACGATCGTACTGCAATTACAAGTAAAGAGATAAACGTTTAAAGAATAATTATGCGTTTGGCTCTCTTCTATTAGTAATTAGATAGTGAGTGTTATATTTGACCAATAATTAATTGTAATTAAAAACAAAATATTTGAAATTAAATTTTTTTTATTTTTAGAAGTATTTTTATATTTTAAGACTAGACTTAAGAATACCAGAACTCCAAGCAACATAACCGTATTCTAGCCTTGTTCTAACTAAAGCATAATATAAACGTAACAACGAATCACTACTCGGAATATTTTTGTCTTGAGGGTGATCAAACCTAATCCACAGTAAACATTGTTTGTTGCGCCTTATACATATTGATGAAAACACTGCAGATAATGGTCACTCGTTTAACCTTATAATCTTACATAGGTAAAATAGTTTTAATTTGTTTCTGGTAAACATTATAAAATGTGTTCTTATACGTTCGATATTCGTGGCTTTACAGACACATCAAAAACTGACAATGGTGAAAACTATGTATTTTAAAAAATCCTGGTTTATTTTATATGGCTATATTTTTTTTCCTAAATCTTTGTTATATTAACTATCTTAGTTTTAATATCTTTAAAAAATTGATGAAAATATGTTAAACAAAGATGATAGTTTTACCCTTGAAACAGACCAAAAATATCCCAAAATAAGGAAAATAGCTCTTTTGTCTAAGTTACAAAAGTACTGTTTAAAGAAGACTTATATAAATATTCCTTATATAGGCGAAATGTAAGAAGATAATTTCTAGTAGACCATTGCCGACAGTTTTCCAGGGCTTTGCCAATATCAGAATACTGAAGTAAATTGGAATGGATTGTTTCATAAAATTGATTAAAGCTGCGGTATTTAATATATTTGCGAAGAAGCAAAGTTTAAATTAAATAGTCTACCTTTTAACTGAAAGTATAGATATTTATACATTTTTTCAAAGTTTAATGAAAAAGGACTTAAAAAATATTATCCTTTAATTGCGGCTAACGTGTTCGTCACTATTGTTGTTTACAGCTGTTAAGAGCTGTTTTCCGGAATTTGAAGAAAGTGTTTGTACCACACGGGAGTTGTGATAAGATGCAAAAATATTCGCACATCCCTCAAATTAAAGATGTATGTATTTTGAAGTAAACTGAAGATTTGCTAGCTGTAATATTTTATATAGCCCATAATATTATAATGGAAGTGGGATAATTTTAAACATTCATTATGACTTCGTCAGTAGATATAATGTAGATATCATTGGATTCGATAAAACTTACCGATAAAAAGTCTTTGCAAAAGACGTTAGTTGTTAGTCTTTTGTGATATTGGTTATGTTGCAGTTAGCCTAGTATTTTATATCAAATAAACAAAATTTCATAAATATTTCGATTAATCTTTATTATCCACTAAAGCAAGAAATTTTTCCTCTTGGGCTTGATTCGAGCGTTCACTAAAGAATATTCGCTTGTAAAAGATTGTAATTAAAAACAAAATCGTTGTATACTTTATGAAGACGCTCTTGCAATTTTAATTAATTTAATTGTGTATAAAATTAACCATATAGAATTATTATTGTTAGTTATATTATTTCATCCATGCAAATGTGTATAATTTTGGCAGCATGCCAGAAGATGAAAAGTGAACAACAAAATTCTTGTACCGGTTTTACATCATATCGCAGTTCGTAAATTTTATAAATAAATGCAAGAAGCAGACTTCTTCAGCATAATTTATCTGCTGTATAACAAGAGCTGACTATAATTAAAAGTACTTAATCCCAGGGCACACGGGATGAATTTTCCTGCGAGTTTCGCTAAGATATTATTTAAGAGCCAGGTAAAGAGCTATGTAACGTGGTTACTCACGGGGTCCGTCACTGGTTTTGCAGCACACAGTATGGGGTTCCTTGCGAGCTATTGTGTCATATAGTAACGCTGGCAGCCATGGCAATTTTTTACAGCTGGCGAAAATAATAAAAAATAAACTCTTTACGGCGAAGGAAGATTGCTGTAATTGGACTTCTTTCAGTTTTGGATCATGAAAATAGAAAATGTAGACGAAATAAACGGCTATGGACAAGATAATGGTGAGCCTGAAGGAACGAAAACAGAAGTGTAAAGAAAATTATTTTCGAATAATTGGAGTGAGTACACAGATAACCTCAGAACTGTATACAAGCATGTTTCTTCTATGCATCTATTAACACTGTTATCTGTTCTTACGACCACTTTCCCATGTCAATAGCTTACAAAAAATACCGCCAATTATGTTACCACGTAAATAATCTAACGTAACACGTTTCCTTGCTCTCATTGGCTGAGATCGGAAACTAGCGGAGAAACACGTAGAGAAAATAACTCCATTCCAATTACTGAAAAATAGTAGACTAGCCAGATAAACTGCACGTAGGCATCGATATTTCCAGTGGAATAAACCAATTTTGTTTATAAGCAATGAAGTTCCTCCTTTAGATGGAACTTTTCGTGTTCGAATTCAGGTGGTGGAGGCCCATTGTGAATGTTAGCGTTCGCCAAGGGTTACGCTACCTAAGGAGGAGGTTTCAGACGAAACAATAGAAATATCTTCAGCGGAGAGTGAGGACGAGGATCATCCGTCGCACGTGTTTCATGCCACGGATGATTGGCCGTCGGAAAATTCTGACTTCGAAACGGCGTTCTCATCGTTTCTTAGCAAATCCTCGCAGTGTATTGAGAATTGTCACTCAGACTACTCAAAATACAGGTGTATTTGTATTAAAATGTGAGGTTGACTTACAGCATTTGTGGTAGACAGGTTCAGGATTGTGGCATAGGTATTGCACTTTTAATTATTTAAAGAGTTGTTTTAATGCATTTAGTAGCAAACGTGAATTGCAGAAGCGGGACTATTATGTGCCCATCTAAAAAAAACACAACTTTAACAATCCACTACCAGGATTACTTGTCATACCCTACAAACAAAATATATACAATAAAGAAATCAAAATATAACTTTCTTGACATAACCTAACTTGTTTAACAAAAACATCGTCCTCTTTAGCTACATCCGTTATTAGTCCTCCTATATTCCTAAATATCTTTCCTGGAAAATATCTCCTCCTTCTATAATATCTTCGTGGCATCTTGAATCACAGTTGCTTGTTGAATCACTGTTGCTGGTTGAATCACTGTTCTTGGTTACAATCAGTAACAGTGACTCCAGCAGCAGCAGTGATTCATCGATCAACTGTGATTCAAGATGCCACGAAGATATTATAGAAGGAGAAGATATTTTCCAAGGTTTATATTTAGGAATATAGAAGGACTTGGTACGGATGTAGCTAAAGAGGATGATGTTTTTGTTAAACAAGTTATGCAATTTCAAGACAATTATGTTTTGATTTCTTTATTGTGTAGATTTGGTTTGCAGGGTATGACAAGTAATCATAGTAGTGGATTGTTAAATTTGTGTTTTTTTCGCCGTGCTCATAATAGTCCGGTTCAATTGGTTATATTAATCAAATTTATGTTCATGATGTTATATATTGGAAGACTTTTGCAGTTCATGAAACAGTTTGAAATCACACTACTGTTATTAAGATTGCTCAATCTCCTGTTATATATTCACGCAAAAAATTTAAATTTGAATTAGGTGATGAAATATGGTTATTTCGTAAACTTGTTGGAACTTGTGGAAATGTTAATTTTTAAGGTCATGTACAGCTTGTATATAATGCATAAGTTGTAATAGAGTTTGTTTGACCAAAATCGGTTAGCAAGACTCCACGCATTCGATATCTTAAGGAAAATTTGACAGTGTTATCCTTGCCTTAGAAATTCAAGTTATCTGCATGCTCTGGACATATGGAAATTTTGGGTAGCGGAAGCAAAGAACGCAATAAAACTAATATGCAATAAAATGTTCTATAAAAAGGCATTATTTCCAGTGGAACTGCATTTCATTACACTAAAAGCACTTTCTGTTTTTACGTGTAAATTCTAAATCGCACTGAGTGAGTCAAGAGAATGTAGGATTATTTTTATTTCATCCTTTGCTAGCGAAGAGGAATTAGCATACACTTCGCAGGGGAGTACTGGTTTTTCAGACTCCCGACTCGCCCCACTTCATTTTCTTCGTAAGACCGATGGATGTATCCGCTCATGCAAAAACACTGTTCCATAATTCAAGTTATTATATCGGATATGTCTCATGCTTGAAATATTAGTATTTAAAAGGTTTTTTTCGTTCCATGTTGAGTGAAACATATTTCCACTTCTATTTCCACATCACCTTTACTCAGGAAGAAAACCCGACAAATATCGTCGTCCGTGAGCGAGAAAAGCAGGTTGGATGAATCTTTCCTTCGCGTGACAAGTTGTGATCAAGGAACCAGTTGCGTAACAGTCGAGACCTCATAGTGTGTACCTCAGGGTCATTTCAAATGTATTTACTACGTTCGTGCTGACGGGCGCCATAGAATCCTTAAATGCACGAAGTTATTGTCAGCGCTTTGCACCTTCCCATTTGACTGTTGGGTTACTTTATGTGTCAACATAAAATGTTATTCCAAAAAAAAAAATTAAATAAAGGTACACAGCCGATTCCCTGCCAGTTTTTCCCACGCAGTAAGAAATTGCGCTCCTCCCTAAAAGAAAACAACAACGTCTCTACTTCAGAAACCGCAGTAGACATCCGTGGCCGTGTGTTTTATTTATAGTCTACTTTTCTTGGAAGGGAGATAGTACGGATGTCTGTAAGTGTTATCGCCATCTTTAAGTTTGTTAAATATATCCACATAATCACACCGAGCTCAATAACTTTCTATGATGTTGTATGAGCGCCCACATCAAACATCAATAGTTTTCAGCCACGGAAAATGCTCATTTTCAATATGGCGGTTTTATGAATTTTGAGTTATATGGTTTACGTCATTATCTGTATGGCCAACTTTCACTAAACTAGTTATTTTGAAAGTATCTTATGAAAGCATTTTATTAATAGCCCCGCTAATTCACTATTTTCTTATATAACGTCACTTTAGAAATTAAGTTAACATATATTATATCTCAGGAACTATTAACATGATTATCACCTTATTTGATATGCTTCTGTAATTACAGATTTCTTATATTTTAAGGTAATTTAAAATAACGCGCATTTACATTTTAAAAGGCGACCTTTCGAATCTTTTCGATTAAGATGTATTTTAGAGGGCTTGAATTGATTTGAATTCTACTCTGTGGGCCGAAAATATGTAAAGAAGGCATTTTATAGCTTTGCATAAGATAATCTATTTCATTTTTTATTGGCGATGGCATTTGCAAAAATAAGCTTTTATTTCACAACTTAGTAACACACAATACCCACCTGTTATGGTGTGGTCAGGCCTTAGCTGAACAGCTTGCCTGATCACACCTTCAAACATAAAGCTAGTTCGTAACACACCGTACGTGGGGCACAAGAAGTGCTGTAAAAAAAGTTTATAAATAAGAATTCCAAATAGTTTGTTTATATTAAACACGTGGTTTTGCATGAATTTTTATTAAAACCATTAACCAATCTTTGCAAAAACTTTCTTCGCCTGCAGTGCCTGATGAAATTAATAATCACTCAGTCAGCTATTTCTTACGGCCATCATTTCAAGACATAACACGACCTAAAAAATAAAACATTTTTCACGCTGTCTCAAGAACTATGCAGTCGATCTCCATAATATTTGGTGCAAATTAATAATGGCATTAACATTCTTTTAAAGGATTTTAGTGAACAAGTAAAATTTTCTAAATTGCTACTTATAAATTTGTAAGGCGTTTCATAAATTTACAGCCGTAAGTATGAGATAAACGAAAATGGATATACGGGCAGAATCTCAAAGCATCACACAATCAATAAATGTATAACCTCTTTTATACGTTATTTTGGAATACCATGTCGCCAACTTTTGGCACAATTCGTATTTTGCCTGCGCTGCTGTTCAAGGTTAATAGCTAGTTTGGTATATGTGTACTTTCGGAATTTTCTTTTGTAAAACTTAACAAGATAAAAAAAAAAGCACTCAATATGCCGAGGGCAGGTTCCCTTTAAGTAATATGTCACATAGGTTTAAGAATAGTTAAGAATAGGTTTTTTAATAGAATTCGCCTATATGCTTTAGTTGGTCGCTTGACGCAAGTATTCCTCCATCTAGGCTTGCAGGCGCTGTGTGGTTTTAATTGGAAACTCATTTAAAAAGTGGTGAAATCCTAAATAATTGGGCGGTTATTACAATGTTACAGGTTCCGCTCCTGTGGAAGTTGATGCGAATCATTATTTATGTGTTTTATTTAGCCACTGTTAGAATATTAATAATTTTATTACTCTTATAAGCCTAGTAATTTGGTTGAATAAGAATTACTGTTGTTCTTTGCTTAAATGTGTGTAACTGTTTGTTATTATAAGTCGTTATAATATATGTGTGTTAATATTTTATAAGCACTGTGCGCCTTTGGTTTATTTCTATCAGTCTTGGTCAATAGAGGATATCTGAATGAACACAAAACTGATAAATTAAGTTCAAGATAATGGATGAGCAGAAATTTCACGTAAACAGTACCTTTTTATTGACTGACTAACAGCATAATTATCTGAGAACCTACACAACTAACAATGCACAAGGGTTAGAGACTAAAATTAAAGAGTACATCATGCAACTGGCTTGAATAGTAGGATGTGCTTTCCCAGAGTCTGCGAAAGGATGACTCTCATTAGAACAAAATGAGTTTGCATTTCTCCCATTGGTGTATAAATTGAACATTTCTTTTTCTTTGCCGTTGAGTTTTGAACAGGGTTAAAATTATTCGTTTTTTTTTCAAACCCATGTGCAACCCATGTGTTAGAAGCACTGCCGGTTATGCTAATATTTCTTGTTGATTGTCGGACCACTATACGCTGTCAACAGATCGAACGTCAGTCATAACATTACCTTGATGTTACATAAAATTATAAATATATTTTCTTATGAAATAGAAAAATATGACACCTAAAATTTTAAGGGGCTAGGTAGTTTAATTTGTGGATCCCGGAATTCTCCACGGGAGAGATTTATTTTCTGCGGAGTATTTTTATGGGCACTGCACTCGTTCCCTTTAGAGCAGCCAGCCCATCTCTTATTTTTACGTCTATCGTCAAAGGCCTTTGAATTGAGATGTCCCTAGAGGTTCAGATATCTGAGCTGCTTGAATGCTAGTTATATCTTCACACATGTGAAGTTTCGGCGGGGGCGTCTTGACTGTAGATACGTCGTGGGTGTTCTTTTGTAAGAACAGATATGGACACACTCATATACCCTAGGAATGAAAAACCTGCCTTCTTATTTGCTGAATAACTTTCTGCATCCTGTTTTGCTCGCGCAAAGTACGTGAAACTGTTCATATTTCTGTTATCAAAGAGCCTTTATCGTCCATCACATTAGTAGTTCTCTCCTAAGATGATAGAACAACCATGTTACGCATCTTACTCTGGAGAAAGCCACGCAGATCTCCCCAAAGTAGTAAATACTCATGTCGATCCCTGTATCCTTTTGCGACTGTCATTTCCTTTTTTATCTTAGCAAAACAGACCTTGGAGGGGAATTGCAATATCTTAAATTCGAACTGTCACTCGGATGTAATGAGTGGTATGCACTGTATGAAAACTGATTCCCCTGCACACACCAAGTGAAGAAAGTGGACTCATTTGCATTTCTGAAAAGAGCCATCTGTTGCAGCCTGCTGTCATCGCAGAGCTTAGGAGGGTTAAGTTTCCGCAGTTCTATTACTGGGACCCTTGACTTAGAGGATAAGTTTGTGAGCCAGTAGTTCATTAAAGTTGACGCTGCTGAGAAACTCCGCAAGGTAATGGACCGCATCATCCGTCTGCACCACCGGGTGCATTTTTACTATTTACCCGCTGGATCTCCTTAAATTGTCCTACTGAACTTTTTCTTCACTTTCGGGGGGGGGTGGGAGGAGTGATATATAACAAATAAAAAAAAATTTCTTCGCCTGGTAATCAAATCAAACTTTCTTCCGAATGGTCAATTTCGATCAAATATGATATTTTCGATGTTTCTGACAGAAACACGTGAGACGTGAAAACGCATTTTAGCCTTTACTCTTTCTCATGAAGTTCCAAAAATCCTGAAATAAAACTTTCATGTGTGTAGCTCTTTAAACTTTTTAAATAAAAATTACGTTTATGTTGATTAATCAAGATTTCTGACGAATTGCGAAATCCATTAAAATACAATGTAACATATTTTCATTTTTATAAATATCATTTGTACAAAAAAACGGGTATTTTGTTTTTTTAACAAGTCTAAATAGTAGACTTCTTTTTCGTATGAACAAAGTTCTATGATGAAAAAAAAAACTAAAATATCGCAGGAAATAAGTAGAACACCAAATACAGTATCAGAAAAACATAAATACGTTACAACACCAAATAACAAGATTTGACGAGAGGGAAGATACATTTTGAATTGTTATAACCCAGATTTATCGCATACGAGCTATTAGTACGTGATATTCCTTAGATGTCACTATACTAATAAGTTAAACGGAATTACCAGAACTGCAAAAGCAAGTATTACAATAGTTGTTGCCAAAATGTTTTTTTTTTTTTGTAAAGTCATATTCAAAATAATATTTAAAGATAATCACTGAAAAATATCCCACTCTTATCTGTGTCACATCAACTTTTATGAAACAAAAGTAAAATAAAATGTTTTCTGTTTATATACTGGATAGCTTGACTGTCAGATGGGTGTGACTATGTAAACATCATCTGTAGTGGGGGAAGACACCACTGTAACCATGGAAACAGCTGTAAACATGACTGCCTTCAGAACTGTTGAGAAATGTAGTAGTTCGCGAGACAGACTAGATATTGTGGTAACGTTCTATGATCTTACATTTCAAATAAAATGTTCACTCTCTTTAAGGTAGTTGTGTAAATTGTAAGTATTAGAATATCTGACGGGGATATGTTTGTAATCATCCATTATTTATAACTATAAAAATCATTTGAAAACTTATAATCTTCAGTAACCTGAGGAATCGATTCTCATAAAGACATCAGAGCACAGCCACTTCCTGGTACAACGATCATCATACGACAACCTCACTAATTTTTATTCGCTGTTTAGTCGGCAATCCTCCAACCATACAAACCATCAATACCAGCTTAAAATACGAACCGGCCATGCCAGTCAACAACATCCCCAAACCAACGAATCTCCCATGCCACACAGTCATTCCAACCATCCAGTCTAACGACCATCAAAATAAGCCAAACACAACAACTTACCACTAATAACTGGACATAACAAAGAACCATATCGAATAACCATACTAGCCAACGACTGACTGCATGCAAGACTGACTCCTCTTCATTCCAACTCACTCCTCCTCCTCAATCTTCCTCCTTAGTCCTCCCCTTCAATTCTCCCACACAATACTTATCCTCAGTCCTCCTCCTGCGCAATCCTCCTCCTCAATCTTACCCCTCAAACCATCTCCTGCTCTAATTTTCCTCCTCAATCCTCCTCCTCTGCAATCCGCCTCCCCAATCCCCACCAATCCTCCTTTGCAATCCACGGCAATCCTCTATAATCCTCACCAGTCCTCTGCAATCCACAGCAATCCTCTATAATCCTCACCAGTCCTCTGCAATCCACAGCAATCCTCTATAATCCTCACCAGTCCTCTGCAATCCACAGCAATCCTCTATAATCCTCACCAGTCCTCTGCAATCCACAGCAATCCTCTATAATCCTCACCAGTCCTCTGCAATCCACAGCAATCCTCTATAATCCTCACCAGTCCTCTGCAATCCACAGCAATCCTCTATAATCCTCACCAGTCCTCTGCAATCCACAGCAATCCTCTATAATCCTCACCAGTCCTCTGCAATCCACAGCAATCCTCTATAATCCTCACCAGTCCTCTGCAATCCACAGCAATCCTCCGCATGCTCTTTAATCAGCTCCGCATGCTCTGCAATCAGTTCCGCACACTCCGTAATCAGCTGTGCAATCTGCTCCACAATCATCTACGCAATCCGCATCGCAATCAGCTCCGCATGCTCCGTAACTGACCACCATGCTCAACAACTTACCCCTCATGCTCTGCAACTGACCCCCATGCTCCACAACTGACCCCCTCATGCTCCCCAACTGACCCCTCATGCTCTGCAACTGAACCCTCATGCTCTGCAAATGACCTTTCATGCTCCACAACTGACACCTCATGCTCTGCAACTTAAACCTCATTCTCGGCAAATTACCCTCATGCTCCGAAAATGCACCCTCATTCTCCGCAACCGACCCCTCATGCTCCACAACTAACCCCTCATGGTCCACAACTGACCCCTCATGCTCCACAACTGACCCATCGTGATCCACAACAGACCCCTTATGGTCCGAAACTGGCCCCTAATGCTGAGCAACTGACCCCTTAAGCTCCGCTACTAACCCCTTAGGCTCCACAAACGACCCCTCATGATCCACAAATGAACCCTCACACAATCCAGGCTTCGCATTCAGGTATTGGTTTGCTGGTTTTTTATATTTTGATTCTCTGTTGTCAGGCAGAAAGAAATCAGTATGTGCCTATTTGCTAAGTGGATTGAGCCTATATGTTCTCAGCTTTAGATGATTTACTGAAGCCAGGGTCCAACCCGAACACTTGGAAACCTTTTCTTCTTCCTCTTGGCATAACTTGTGTATACTACCATCAACAGTGTTTTCTATTGCGTCTACATTATACACAGCTACATCAAAACTCTTGAAGGTTTTAGTACAACATTCGTCATCACGGGGCTTTGGTTTCGTATAGCTACAATCCAGCCACATATTATATTTTAGAATGCGATACTTTTTCCATCTCATCAATAAGTTGGTTTATCATATTCGGTTTCATACTTGCCAGGAATAATCAAACATATTTTGATGTAATTGACGTATCCGATGCAACATAACTTTCAAGAAGACCCCTGAATGCAGATCACTGAAGGAAAAAGCCATTTACACCAAGTTTTGGCTCGCCGAGCACTGACGTAGGTTGTGTTGTACAATCAGGTGGTAATGAAGCAGGTCGCGGCTTCATATGCGTCTAGAGCTGAGAACATGTGGGCTGAATCCACTTAGCAAATAGACACATACTGATTTCCTTCTGCCTGACTACAGAGAATTAAAACATAAAAAACCAGCAAACCACTACCTTAATGCGAAGCCTCGATTGTGTGGGGAGTCGTTTGTGGACTATGAGGGGTCATTTGTGGAGCATGAGGGTCATTTGTGGAACATGAGGGGTTAGTTGTGATGCATGATGGGTTAGTTGTTGAGCATGAGGGGTCAGTTGCGGAGCATGAGGGGTAATTTGAGGAGCATAAGGTGTCAGTTGAGGAGCATGAGGGGACAAAGAAAATTGATTATTTAAATGACCACATTTATATGAAACACAAAATATTGGAGCTACTCACTGGATTCAAAAAATTCGAGTAATCTATAAAAATGTACGTTAAACGTTTTACATCTTTTTACCCCGTGAATATTAATATTTTAAAATCCAACAATTATTTTTAGTCACTTGCATAGGTGTTTTTGATGCCAAAATATTGTCGATGAGTCGTTGTGATTAAGAGCTAATGAAGATTCCGCAATAACATATTTAAGATCATTTCACTCCCAAGAGATGAATTTTAAAAAAACCTTTCAGTGATTTTCTGCACTCTCAAGGGGAAGGCACCCCTAAAATTTTAGGTTTCTAGGTCCGCCCTTTTTGGGGTTGTACTTTGATAAGTCTGTTTAGTTCATTATTTATGGACACATTAGCAACCAACAATAAAGAGAAAATATATTATAAAATGAACGAAAATTTCCTTTTTTTCTTCTTTTTTCAAATTGGTTTTAGTTTTTTCCGCATTAGGCTATGCAGAAATTTTTGCTCAAAAATAATATGTACTGTGCAAATAATTTATATAACACCAAGGTTATATGTTATTTTATTATAAGAATCGCATTTTGCTAGAAATACATTTGTTTTATACATTATAAGCTTATGTAATATCTTTGTTTTAAACGTTACTCCATTGGTATTTATTAGAGTTCGCGTTGGAAATTTTTAGTTTGCAGTAGAGAAAGATGCGTAATGCTCTCATTCCGCTACAATTATTTGCGGAACTAAATAAATCAATAATAATGTACTTATTTTACGCTTGTGTCCATCAACGTTGTCGTGGGAGTGAAAATGGCGGCCCAACTAACCGGTGCTTGCGAACAACATTCGTTGTACTGTCCCAAACGGGCAGAATCAATAAACTGTATTTGGTGAACGAGAATCCAACAAGCCGGATCACGGAGCGCTGAGGCACCCCGACGATGTTAGCAACGTCTCGTCTCAGTTCATGAAGCAGTTGCGTCGGGTGTGATCACAAATGTATATTTGCTGTCTCATTATCGGATTAAGGGCTTTGGAAATATCTCACTATCTGCGAATTTACAAAATATCAAATAAGTATTGCTTTCAACTACTTGATTTATAACAATGGGGTTCGTGGTATTAATTATCTCTGAATTAATAAACCCATTATATACAACAAAATTAAATATAATGAGTAGTTTTCAAATAAAAAATTCATTACTGTTGTTCTAATAGCAACGTCTAGAAACAAAAAATTCTGTAAATATGAAAAATAACTGTTTTAACAGTTATAACATTTTATTAATTATATATCTGTAATAACAAAATAAAAAACCAAAGCCGTCTTCATTTTAACAGAATTTCATCTTCTTAAAACCTCACTTTATAAGAGATTTGGATGTATGTAACTATCATATGCAGCAGCAGTTGACAAAATCTAAATTTTACGGTTTAAAAGTTGCTAACATTTTTTTGCAAAAAAAAAAGTCATATTAACCACAAAATCAATAAATCTACGAAAAAATTATCTACAACTCTCTAATTCTGAAAGTTGTACATGCGTGAAACGTACCCACAACTATACGGACTGTTCGCGTATAAATAAATGTACACTGATGAAATACATTCCTTGTTTCTTGTTTTAACTATTTGTGTATTCTTCCACCAAATGTAAAATTGACATTTTCAAGGACATAATGACTTTCATTCGATTTAGTTTCATGTGAAATTTCTAAAAAAATGAACGTATTTTACTATTAACTCAATTCAAACTTTTAAGTTTATTATTTTAAAAAATGCACGCTGTTAGAAATTTTTTTTATAAAATTACGATAACGTAACTGGTTCAGAAAATTTAATACAATCAAGGACACTTCACTTTTCTTTAAATAACTGACTTTACACAAATTTCACAAAACTTTCCGTGGACTTAAAGGAACCTCTCTGTAAATTTGCTAGTAGTGTCATGTGTATTTCCGGTTTATAAAGAGATATTTCGGGATGTTTTATATTATTTATGCGGGTGTTGATCAAGGCATAATTTTAACAATATTTAATGTATTTTTTAAACTTGGAATTTTATCACAAATTATAACGCTTGTAGTCCGCGGCTTTTGTTGTTAATATGAAAGGAAAACAGGAACTTTTTTCAGTTTCTAGACATTTTTGATTGCTTGAAGTGTTACTTGCTTGTGCAGG
Source organism: Clitarchus hookeri (assembly GCA_002778355.1). Classification (NCBI taxonomy): domain Eukaryota; kingdom Metazoa; phylum Arthropoda; class Insecta; order Phasmatodea; family Phasmatidae; genus Clitarchus; species Clitarchus hookeri. Next base: position 23,954 of record NQII01010593.1, read on the forward strand.
TGCCTCGTGCTGCTTTTTTATGTTTGAAAGAATGTGTTTAAGTGGCGTGAATAACCCAACCGTCACGAGAACGATACTTTTCTAGCTACAGCCACAAACAACACTCCATGTAGCTGCGATATTGTTAGTTACGTTCCGTGTTTTATATTTACGGAACTCAGTTCCGTTTTATGTCGTTACGGAGCGAGGTTTCTTATATTAACTGCATATTTCTGTTTAAAATTTACGTGAATACACGCGTGATTTTTTTAACATTGAATTTGTAAGTACACGTTGCATTTCTGCAAAAAAAATTGCAATAGGATGCGGTAAAAATGTTACTGAATTTTAAACGTTAATAATATTGTATAACAAGCCACCGTGAATACTTTTGCAAATTAAATTGTGATCAGAAAGTAACATAATACAGTTTGCTTTTGTGTAGCTTTAAAAACAACACAGTCCTAACAGTTGCCTTTATTCGCTATACACATTTGTCGTCGATATCCTAGGTTTTGCATCACCCGGTCGGACATTTACGGCAGTGATGTGTTATAGTTGCTTGGCATATAGCAACCTTCAGTTCATCGCAGGTTCTTGGTCAATGTTTGTAGTTCTTAGATTGGAGAAAGTCCCGAAGAAAAAGTTAGCAAGATAATCGATATTTCATTAATCTGTAACGGATTTGCTTTGAATCAATTTACGAATGTTCTTACTTAATGCTAGTCAATACAACCATGCAACCAGGAGTGGCATTCGTCACTTTCGAGCAGAACAGAGCTTACTTGCACAATGGGTATTTTCCAGAAGCAATCGTTAAGTACCTGAACAGCTTAGTTTTTCACGAATGAAACTTAAGATAGTTCTGTGCAATTCTTTAAATAATACTATGAGATATTTTTAGAGAATAAGAACGTTTGCGGATAGTTCAAAAAATCGCGTATCCGCTCTCTCAGAGCTCAGACATATGCTGGTGTCCGAGCGACTTCAGGTCTTCAAGACGGTGGTGTACTTTTTAAAGCCTAGTTTGTGGGCTTGTTTTTTTCAGCCCACTGCATTGTGTTTTTTATTTCGGTTCGTAATAGCATCTTATGTGAGATACTACAGAAGTTTGCGAAAATTAAACTCGTCAAAATTAGATATCCAATCAGTATGTGTATTTACAGCAGAATAGTCCTGCCTGTAGTGAGATAAGTATTGTGCCTCAGAGGTAACGTGTTGTAACTTCATTGTAAATTAATGGAGCTATGACACCTTACCTCTGAGGAACAGAATAGAGGATTTTAAAAAGCATGTTTCCACAGCGCTTGATTTCGTTACGTGGTGAGGTTACGAGTGGAGAGATTTGGGCGTCTCTTAACAAAAAGGTCTTCACTGTGGTGACGTTCGGTTGCCTGCGCGTTGTTTCGATTGCGCCACTCTTAATTTTTCTCTCCCGCTATCTCAATTCTGAAACACTCCAAACATCGACCAAATGCAGCATGTTAAATAAAGATCACTTTCACCCCCAAGCAACTGAGGCAACATCGCTTGAAATGGCCCATATGATTCAGACTTCGACTGAAAATAGAGGATGCGTCGATTTATGTTGGAAGTAACCGAGGCGTGTACGGTACACCTCAAAACAAGAAGATCGTATGAGCATGTATGTCCTAGGTCCAATAGTTCCCGAGGTAAGGCCGTCCAAGTTTCAGCTGGAATAATTAATAGCTGTACTTGATATACCCATGTGCGTGTCACTCAAACCATGCCTGTCTACCAGCAGTGATTCGTTTTTACAAGAGGTGCTAGAAACATTCCCCTTGCATCTGAAATTTGAATGCACGCCTGCGCAATTCGCACGAGTGACTGTATGGCACATTTGAAACAGATGTGCACAGGATGTGCTGGCAACCTTGTTCCACACGCTGATGCAGCATTGCAATGTCCATGGCAGGTGTTGCGTAAACAATAGTCTTGAGATGTTGTTTTATTTTGAGGTGTTCTAACCATACCCCAGTTACTACCTTACATAAATCGACACACCTTTATTTACCGCGAAGAACCATTCTTTATCGAATAAATCGTTTAAAAAATCGTATGAAAACAAACTCTGTTCAGTGCATTTTATGATTAAAATGCCAATAGCACTTACCAACTCTTTTTTTAATTAACTTTTTTTATTTTGGAAGCTCTTTTGCTGCATCGTGTACGTGAGACTTGTTTCCGGAATGTACAGAAAAAAAATAATTTGCCCCATTAGTACTTCAGTTAATATTCATGCACGTTAGCGGCAGAAAATTTTAAAATATTTATTACATATTTATTATTTATATTAGTCCTCGACATAGTAAACACCACTTTTTCTGGTGGGGCCTTCTTAGAAAAAGGCGGGAAAGATGTTTTGAATAGGCTTATTTAATGATTGTGGTAGGTTTTGCTATCACACCAACTTTGGTTGAAACAAGTCTAATTGTTTGGTGATATTGCACTTCAACCTAGAATATTTATAAAGCGGCAGTTTTGAAAATAATTGACAAATCTGCTAAAATCCGCAATATGTACAGTTAGCTTCAGCAGCACAACTTGCACCCTAGAATTAGTGGGAATCACTTCAGTGGTTCCCAAGATGATCTTCTAAAAAGCTTTAATTATTCGTATATTGCTCTTTCACAAAATGGTGGGCTATCGTGAACATGAATTTCTGAATTTAATGCTGACTTATTGAGTTAATCAGTTTTTTATTCGAATTGTCTGAACAGTTCCTGAGATGTGACCTAGCTAAAAAAAAAATTAATAGTTACCAATTTCAAAATAAGCGTTCTGCATAGGCTAGGTGTCCATAATATGTGTTAAAAATGTATCGTTTTTCTGAAACCTGATGGACAGGTCAAAGGTTTTTGGGGGGCACATACATATGCACACATATATGAATAAGATGTGTAGCTTTCCTTTGGAAAATAAGCTTACCATATTTTATTCGGAAAGTAGCTGATAAAAATTAACTTTAAAATTAACAAATATACGGAGATTTCGTTAATAATAAAAGGAAGTATCTGAAAATCTCACGGAGATTTATTGATAATATGTACCTACACTTTCCCACAGTTTATCAGAAATGGTATCTCTAAAGTAGAGGTTTCGCCTAGCAGGATAGTTTTTATACAACCTTTGCAACTTGTATTATATTGTGATTATCTTAATAAAGTATAGTTCATTAAATTTATTAAATATACGTATTTTAATTTTTATATTCGTACGAATGTAATTAATGCCGCCGCATCTTTTGTACTATGAAGATACACGTTTGGTTTTCAAATAAATGTAAGTATTTATAACCTGCGTATGACTGGATTTCTGTATATTGACTTCTCATATAAATAAAATAGTTTTATCAATTGATATTTTCTTAATTTGGATTTAATTGGGCAATGCCTAGTTTAATACAATCAAATTTAAATTTTTAAATCCAGAAAAAGCTTCCATAGAAACTAATTTTGCAACATATGGTTGCATATTATGTATCGTTATAGGATTACTTTAAAATAATGTTACTACATTTATGATTTAATAAGTATCATTTTTTAGAGCATATGGGTTAAAACGTTCCTACCAGATATTGAAATGACTAAAAAAGGAGTGCCAAGGGATAACAAAAAAAAATGTTTGTCAAAATTAAAATTAATTTTTTACAACATTAAACTAGGTAATTTATATAAAAAAAACGTCGTGAATATAAAACATATATTATGCCCAGAAAATAAACATTCTTGAGTGTTATTTTGATTACAAACTAAACAAACTATAAAAGATTGTGTTCTATACGTTGCAGATATCTGGCTTAGCTTATTTCGCCCAGTACTTAAAGCTAAAGAGCAATATACCGATCACACATCATGATATTAACAAAAAGTATATATTGGTAGTATACTTGGTTTTGGTTTTGGCAGAGCCTTGGTCATTTATAATTATATTAACGAAAACAATCCTCGCGAATATGTTCAAACTGGGAAATGTGAGGAGATAAAATACGTACAAAAATATGCTTTGCTGGAAAATAACGTATTTTACTTGTTCCTTCAGAACAGGTTGTTTACAGTATAACGGAATATAATTTTATATTGTGTAAAATAAAATATTTTGGCAGTATTGCTGCTGTGCTTGAAGTAACTAAAATAGCGGATACTCTAAGCATTTTATAAAAAAAAACCGCAATGATTACTACTATTATGTGAGCTGAGCGGATGAAAATATTAATCATGGGACTACAATTTATTTATGTTATGTTCCTATTAAAACATTTATTGCTTTGGTGGTATAGTTCAATTGAGAACATTGTCACGTCTACATAGGTGCCTACTCTCTTGTGGTTGCTATGCGGCATCTAGATAATGCATACGTTATCTTCGCTGCATTTCTGATCAGCCAGCATGTGATTATGTGCTAGACAAAGATAGATAATTTGTAAGGCGAGTTAAATTTGTCTTACAAGTCCAAACTTCTGACTTTTAAAAAAATTTCCTTAAATCAACAAAATCTTTACGTATATATACGCGAGAACGTAAAACGCAGTCAGTATTACAAAAAATGGAATACATTTTTTGTATTTACAAAATTCTTCTCTCCGTATTTCTTGAAGTTTCGTGTGTCACGAATAGAGCCAAGGTTACACTAAGCGTTTATCTTGCTTCAGCGTCGTCTTATTTTAATATATTTTAATTAAACATAATAAAGTTTGCAAGAAAGTTGTATTATTTCAGTGAAAATCACATATCAAAGATACCCACATAAAATATATATTCAAAAGGTAATTTTCAAAATTCTGCTGCAGAATATTTTTTTTATATACATTGCTGTGCCCACAAAAAGTAGGTAAAATAAAAAAAAAACTTAGTAACATTTTGTTAACAAAAGTTATGTAAAAAAGAATACGAATATTTAGGAAAAGTGTGAAATTCTAGAGAAGTTTGTTGCTGAGAAAACTCTATATCCATAACTTCGCGAGGATTTCTGAATAATATTCAACAGATATTTTCATTAATTTCACTTTTATCCCCTTTGCGTTTCAACTTATTTCATATACGCATAGCTTTACAGTCTGCATAGCAAGCTCTGCTACTTGGGTAATTTTAACCTAATTTTTAAAGGGGTTATTTTATATTAAGTTCGGTGCAGACTGTTATTCATACTCTGGTTACTTCAAGTTAAATTCCCTTCCTGGCCGTAATGTGAAATTATAAGGATCCTTCGGCTTGAATTCTGTGTTTTCCAAAGATATGAAATTGTTGTAAATATTTCCGAAATTATGTGTAAAAACGTTTGCTCGCGTGCTGAGTCACATGCCAGACACTTGAGTTTTAGAGAAATATGTAGGGAACACTGCATAATAATACCACATATCTGCAACAAAATTAACAAGAAATGAAGTATCAAACAAATTGATGGAAATGTTTCAGGAATTATTTAAGACAGAACAAATCTCAAGACATTTTTTATCACTTTCGAATGGGGACGAAACATGGTTGTAAGCATTAGGTCCAATAACATTTTTACTGTAGTATATTATTAGACTGACAACAGAAAGAAACCAAATTTTATCCACTTTTTTTCATTCAATAGTGTTAAAGTTGCACATTTTGTACAATATTTCAAATGACTTACGAGTGATATTGTCTGTAAGTTACTTACCACGTATAAACGAACTAAAATATCAACATATTTTCATTCACAACCCCACGTCTCCGTTTGCATAAGCTTAATTTATTTATTTTGGTAATTATTTAACATCTCTTCTAGTTAAGAGTCACTGGAATTCTTCAGTTTGGATCGTGACATAAGGCGTTCTACACTCACGAGTAGTTGAATTAGAGACACCTGCCATGTTGGTGAAATGGCGCTGTGGTCGCCCGGTCGAATGGAATATTGGCCAGACACGCATGACTGAGATGTCCTCAGGCAGTACACTGACCGTATAAGTAACAGTCGAGCACGGAATGGGGGAGAAGCAAGATCTCAGCGCATTTGATAGTCACCAGATCGTTGGAGTCAGACATGTAGGGGCCACGGTAATGTAGCGGCTAGAGCACTCGCCTTCCACTAGGGTGAACTGTCTTCGATTCCCGGCGGAGTCGACGCCAAATTTTCGCAAGTGGGAATCTGAGGGTTTCTCGGGGATCACCAGTTTCTTCCGTCCTTGTATTCCGGCGCTGTTTCGTTTCCACATAGCTTCACCCTCGTCGGCTTTCAAGAGCTCGTTTATAAGAGCCGCGCAACTCTTTTTTCACTCCACTCCAGACGTATGGGGCACTCCACCTCTGACGTCGTGTAGGCACTGGGATTCCCACGGACCCCCATGTCAAGTGCGTACCGTTAGTTCGTGAACTCGGGTGAAACCACCGCTGCCAAGTACAACTGCCATTGCGTACAACGTGTTGACAACGGTGGTTGCCGTCATTGAATAAATTCTCGCTGTCGCAGTCGGCTAGCTCGGTCGGGAACAGCGGATAGACAGGTCAAAATGCAGCAGATCACTCGCCAATTCAATGCTGGACCACAACGACCTGCTGTGAGCAGCCCTACCATCCAGAACCATCTCCTCTCTATGAATCACAGGAACTGTACGTTACAACGCTCAACGATTAAAGTTGGTGCCCGAACAGCATCATTGGACTCTCGGCGCATGGGAAAAGGCCGCCTGCAAGGATGAGTTGAGGTACACGTTGGAACACGCCGATGGCAGGATATGAGTGCGTCGCCAAGAACATGGTGCGATGGATCCTTCGTAATAGCAGGATACACTTCAGGCTGGTGGGGGTGGTATCCTCGTAAAGAGAATGTTTACGTGGGATGAAATTAGTGGCCGGGTATACGTGCCGTTGTCCCTCTCCGGCGAACGATAAAGGGACCTGCTGGCAGATCATGTGCACACGTTCCTGCAGCTACAGCGCCCTGCGACCTAGCAAGACAATGCACCGGCCCATCGCTCCTTAATTGGGTCAGAATGGTTGGATGAACACTCCGCGGACTTAAGGTTGTGCTTGCCTAGCCTCCAAGGTCAACCAACCTCAGACCTATGTGTGCTCCGTGGACCCTGCTCCGTCCGATCTCTGTGCATTGTGAGAGGTTGTGTGTGGTGCATAGGTCAGTATGGCTGCCGACCGCTTACGGTGACTTATGGAGTTCATGCCACATTGCATCAGGGTGAAACGGAGATGCTACACGCTACTACTTAGGCAACTTTAATTCAACTGCTCATAAGTGTATGCCTGTATTGCCGGTGCGATTAGTAACTGACTTCTCTACATTAAAAACATTATATTATTTCCAGTTCATAACCCCAGTATTTACCTAGACCGCTAAACATTTAAATGTATAAAGTGAAACACCTTACTGCGTTTGTAGACGAGATTATTTCGCGTCATTTTACCACCAGCAAAACCACACTGGAACAAAGAATAAATTAAAATTAATTTTTTCCGAACTAATTTTGCTTATAGCGTGTAATAAATATGTGTATAATTTTCAATTACAACTGTTCGAATTTTTTAAGAAATACGTACACCCTTTAAAGGCTCAGTATACACTTCGCCGATATTTTTCTCCTCGTCGTTAAAGTCATGAAAATCGTTGGAGAAAATCCCGCATATTTTTTCCAAATTTCCCTCTTCGGATTGTTAATTTGTCCCTATATGCATCTCTTGCGTAGTTCCCAGTGACTGGTCCGAATAAATGAGTCATTTTCGAAAAATTCCATTTTGTTTTGTTAGAGAAGTACAACTGATCCGACGTCAAGGCCGTGTTCAGTGGTTTGCATGTGGCTAGTGTGAAAACACAGACCACTGTGGTCGTGTTGTGGTCGGTGGGTTGAGACCGGTGACAGGATACCACTGTAGTCCGCTTGTAGCCGTTGTAACTCCTTTTGAAGTGTTAAGGTAGCCTTTTACAGTAGAAGTGGCTAATTCTACACAGCCACCAAAATGTGGCATACGCCACAGACCAGACACGGTTCTCTTTCTCTCACCCTCTCTGTCGCCCTCTCTCTCTCTCTCTCTCTCTCTATCTATCTATCTACCGATATCCTCTATCTTCTCTGTCTCGCTCTTTCCCTGGCTTCCTCCCCACTTCCCATAAAAAATACGCTTATTTGGAACTGACAAAATGTGTACTCGTATTTCGAGTCCAACTAAAAGAAAATGCAAACTAATTCCAAAACATTGAAGCAAACATTATGTAAATTTGGTTAAAATTAATTGAGCTACTATATCTTAATAAGTAATTTAGGAAACATATATTTTTCAGCGGACTTATATTAATGGTTATGCAGAGGGGTTGGTGTATTAAGGACATACGTACAGTGTTAGTGTTTCGTAGCTAGTTTAAATTAATTTAATGCTCATTTCCTCGCAAAACACCATATAGGCTACATTGTAAACGACAAGCTTCGTGGAAATCGATCAAGCAGGGCTGATTACAAGTAAAATTTAACCAAACTCTCTTTTACGATTTACGTAAACGTGTTGTTTTTTTTTTATGTTATTGCAATTCACGTAAAAATTAATATGTTCAACAAACAATTACTATATATTAGGTCAATTTCATCCATGTCAATTCTGCAAAAATCGAGTTATTAACAATTACACGGTACACTCAGTCACAAAATAATATTTCTAGTTCTTACACATTTTTGGCCAGGTACCCGTGTTAGCTACAGAAAGTGAGGCAGAAACAGTATTATAAAAATCCCGTAATGTGTAGCGCACACGGAAGTAAAAAATAATATTTCTCTACTTGAAATAATGTGCAGACTACTCCTATGTCATTGAAGCCCGTTTTAATATCAAACATTCATAAACATCGGCTGTATCTCTCTTGTATCAACATATTGGTTTAAAAGTTAATATGGACAATCTCTACATATTGGGAAAGTATATGAAAATAAAATAAAGCAACAACTGTTTATGACGTCAGTGGCAAAACGGTAAGTGTGCATATGATAAAACTTTATACGTCAGAGATCAGTGTGCTGTAAATCAAAAGCGGATTTTCAAAAGCAGTTACATGTCCATAAAGTGCATGGTTCATCAGAGCATCGATTCATCTTGAATTATTACATGCAAAACCCACGGAATAATAGTGCGAATAGCAGCTTTAAAACAACGCGTTGATCTGGTTAGATCAAATGTGTGTTCTGCCGCCGTACGCAAACAGCTATTCCTCTTCGTCCGTTCTACGTATGGGCATTTTGTATGCTGCTGAATAAGGAATAGCTCATTGTTACAATCTGTTAATACATTATTCATTGTTATTATTCCTGGAGTTTTCATTACAGGTGTTTACGCGTCACATGGAGCAGAAAATCCTCGCCATCATTTCACTGTTGACGTTGGGTAATGGCTTGCATGCTACAATCGCTTCGCAAAGTAGAGTAATGATGATTAATTTCTTCCATAACTATAGGCACGTTTATGTCGAAGGACGTTGTTTTGTTTATCTAAAACTCAAACTAGAACAAGGATACAAAACTCATTAACGCTTATTGTTGCATCCATTACGCTCTTAATTGTCGCGTGACTGATTATATAATAAGTCGCCACAAAGTTGCATAAAGAAAATTTCCAAATTTTTTAAAACTTTGGTGAAAATTCCCCTAAAACTTGATTTACGGGCATTTTTTCCATTCAGTGCATGCAGGTTAAAGTCCTTGGAATATTATTTTACATTAATATTTGCTTGGCAGTGAAGTGAAGCACCCCCACTATAAAATTTAAATATCCGCTTTTGTTTTAAAAACAGAATGACGTCAAATATAAACATTTATGATATATGAAAGATCTCTGAAATCAAATTTCATATTTCACTCTTCAGAAATATTTGTTTCTTTCTTAAAATTTACTGCTGCATTGTCTTTGTTTTAAACCGATTTTTCGCAGTACAAATAGACTTATCATGTCACCTTTCTCCTTTTAAATGTCTGTATTTCTTCTTTCTCCCAAATAAAAATTTAGAATCTGTGAAATAAATTACATTAGACTTAAAAAACGTATAGCACTTAGTAAAAACGCATGTCTTCTATAGTTTCCTGCAAGGCCTGGTTATAACTTTCGTAATAACGATTGTTGTTTAAATATTTGGTTTCTACACAACAGATTTCAAATAAAATTGGAATGGTAATAATTCATACTGGCATCTTTTAATTCAGAAACTCAAATGTCCTCATTAGTCTCTGACTTTAAAATAAACAGTATTGTTTGTGAAAACTGCAACACCCAGAAAGAATGGCCCGAATGAATTCAAACTCGGAGGATGTGTACAACAGTATACCAGCAATAAGCGATTATGATTGCAGATAGATGGCGTACATGTAGACCCAGCAGCGCCCTCTCTTGTGTGACGGGAAAGATCCGTGTTACGCCAAGCTCAGTCATTGAAGAGACGTCAAACAAAGTGAAAGTAAGTGCCATGATGCCTCCTCGACGTCAAAGGGCACCATATCAGCATGTGAGATTGTACGGGGCAGAATGATCTGTCTCCGGGAAACGAGTTTGCAATACCGTAACATTTCGGCTCGTAAAGGGCATGCTGGTACGACAGTGATGCGTGTGTTGCACCAATGGAAAGAAGAGGGTCGTAGGCAGCGACGAGCGGGTACTAGACCACGCAATGTGACCACAGCACGGGATGACAGCCATCTTGTCCACATGGCTGTAACGGACCGTACAGCCTCATCCACAGTGTTGGCTCGACGCTGGAGCACTGCAATGGGTGTGGACCTGTCTGCGTAGATAGTTCCACGCCGTCCACTGTGGCTTGGATGGTGGCATGCATGCCATTGCGTCGGCTTCCATTGCCCAGAAACCACAAATGCCTCAGACTGTAATGGGCACGTGAACACCGTCGCTAACGTGCGTTGTGGCAAAATGTAGTGTTTTCGGACGAATCACGATTCAACCTGTCCTAATGTGATGGCCGCAAACATGTTAGACGCTACCGTGGTGACCGCAGTCTGGCAGTCTGCATTGTGGAGTGGCATAGCGGACAAACGCCAAGTTTGATGGTTTGGGGCCACATTGGATACAACATGCGATCTCGACTTCTAAATATTGAGGACAATCTAGCAACCACTACATCTGGGAGGTTTTAGAACCCGAGGTACTGTCCCTCCTTCAGGTGATTCCACATGTCATATTTCAACAGTGCAATGTCCAACCACATGGGACGAGGAATGTGCAAGCCTTACTCAATAAACGATGGGTACCACTGCCTCCCTGGCCTGCACATTCGCCTGACATGTCGCCCATCGAAAATGTCTGGGACATGGTTGGTCGGCGATTTGTTCGTCACGGACTTTCAGCAACCAATGGTGATGCTTTGTGGACTCGCATACAAACCGTGTGGAGGGACTTATCCAAGTCCTCTTTGATTCCATGACACCACATTTAGGGGCTCTGATTGCAGCAAATGGGGGCTTCACACCATACTTAATTCTCAAGGACAGATGTCATGAACAGTTCTGCAATCTTTATCAATTGTGTATTGTCATGTACCTAAGCTCTGGTACAAAGTTCATTTTAATCACATGTATTCTTCTTGGTGTTCCTTTTTTAATGAACGTTAGTGTGGCTCAACCGAAATAAGTTAAACTTGTAAATTGTGTCTCCAAAATTATTCAACACAATGCTACCAGATTTTACACAAAAGTAGGGCTAAGAAAAGCTACCTACACCTATATGGTTTTAATGGTTGAGGTGCGCTCTTTGAATATGTGTGGTTATAGAATGTTTAGATCATCCATATATACAGAACCACTAAATCGATTTCTCTCAAATTTCCCACGTTGATAGTACTCATCAAACATTAAATTAATTTACTCCTAGTTTCTTTTCCCGCCATTCTGAAACTTAGTGCTACCTGGAAAATAAAGATTTTTGTAACGTGTCTTAAGAACGACCATTGAGAATACAAACAAATCTGACAAACAAATATTATATTTGTAGCCCACCTAAAATAAGGAATTATAAACAGATAAGGTACTTATTTACAGAATTTTTGCCTTTACGTTTTGCAAGTATATCCGGAACTATTCAATTGATTTGAACCTTTATTTATGTGATAGTGCTGCTTATTATGTAGACAAATACACTTGGTCATGGACTCCTTAATCCACCGCGTTATCAGATACCATCAGTGGAATAACTGAACTTAAATATAATATCTCAGTAACTTCACTGCAGAGTCCTTCTACTATGCCGAATTCCATCAAACCTGATGAAGAATATCTTCCTTGGAGTCGACTTAAAGGAATATAAGATCCTGCATGCTAAGCATAAAAGAACGTCATCATAAATATTTGTAGATTNCAAGCTCAGTCATTGAAGAGACGTCAAACAAAGTGAAAGTAAGTGCCATGATGCCTCCTCGACGTCAAAGGGCACTATATCAGCATGTGAGATCGTACGGGGCAGAATGGTCTGTCTCCGGGAAACAAGTTTGCAATACCGTAACATTTCGGCTCGTAAAGGGCATGCTGGTACGACAGTGATACGTGTGTTGCACCAATGGATAGAAGAGGGTCGTAGGCAGCGACGAGCGGGTACTAGACCACGCAATGTGACCACAGCACGGGATGACAGCCATCT
>NQII01010594.1:0-40929 GCA_002778355.1 Clitarchus hookeri
TTCAAGGCACTGCAGACTAGGCCTACATGCACCAGAAAAAAGCTGAGGCTGTGGCCGCACATTTGGAATTAGCTTGCCAGCCCAATGCTGATCCCTCTGATCCAGCATTTGTGGCTCACATTTATAGGGACCTCAAAGTGCGTTTGCAGCAGACTTCAGCTGCTCAGCCAGAACCCACGCATGCCGATGAGGTAAAAAGAATTATGAAACGAATGAAGCCACGTAAAGCACACGGATTTGACTCCCTGCAGGTTATAGTTCTCAAGCAACTGCCAGACAGTAAACTTGACGCAATAGCCGAGTGCATTAATGCTAGTTTTAATCTCGCACACTTCCCAACCTCTTGGAAACGTGCCTGAGTTATTGTATTTCCCAAACCGGGTAAAGACCCGAAACAATTGCAGAACTACTGTCCTATTAGTCTGCTCAGTTCGCTTTCTAAGATTCACGAGCGTGTTTTATTGCGGCTCCTTTAAAATCACATTCGCGAAGCTAATATTTTTCCTAATGAGCAGTTTGGCTTTAGGAAATCCCATTCTACTGTACATCAGCTCATAAGATTATCCGAGCACATAACTAATACTTTTAACAGGCATCATTACACCGTCGCTGTATTTTAAGATGTCGTAAAGACATTTGACAGGATTTTCCATGCAGGGTTACAGTATAAATGGTATGAGAACATCTTCCCCGATTGCTACATTAAATTATTAGCTTCATATTTAGACAGGCGCTAGTTTATAGTATAAATTGATGAAGCTACCTCAGAAAAGAAAATAATTACGGCTTGTGTCCCTCAGGGTAGCATATTAAGTCAAGTATTATATCACATTTATACCCACGATATTTTGCCCCCCCCCCCTAACTATCATGATAATTTAGGAATTTATGCAGATAAGACAGTAATTTACATGCAATCTCGCAAAGCTGAAGTTGCCACTCAGCGTGCCCAAGTACAGCTCAATGAAATTGAGAATTATTTCCGCCTGTGGCGAATTAAAGTAAATTTAGGAAAATGTGTGGCTGTAGTTTTCACTCGCCGGAATATCCCTCCCAATCTGCCACATCTTACTCTGTTTGGGGGAGATATTCCATCAAAGGTGAGAAAAATACCTTAGCCTTACTATGAATAAAAAGCTGACATGNCCCCACCCCTAACTTTCATGATAATTTAGGAATTTATGCAGAAGAGACAGTAATTTACATGCAATCTCGCAAAGCTGAAGTTGCCACTCAGCGTGCCCAAGTACAGCTCAATGACATTGAGAATTATTTCCGCCTGTGGCGAATTAAAGTAAATTTAGGAAAATGTGTGGCTGTAGTTTTCACTCGCCGGAATATCCCTCCCAATCTGCCACACCTTAGTCTGTTTGGGGAGGATATTCCATCAAAGGTGAGAAAAATACCTCAGCCTTACTATGAATAAAAAGCTGACATGGCACTGGCATGTGGAAGTTAAGAGAAACTTAGCTTATGGGCGCATGTCAGCCCTACATCCCCTTTAGCTCGTGGCTCTGGTTTGTCACAGAAAAATGGCTTACGATTGTATCAGATTTTTATTCACCCCATTATCACTTATGCAGCGCCCGCCTGGGGTTACTGTGCACAAACTCACTTACATTCATTGCAGGTGGTGCAAAATAAATGAATGTAATAAGTATGAAATATGCAAAAATTGAAAATGTGTATAATTGCCATGCTACTACTAGCGGTGCGAAACTTCCCGAGAGAGGGAGCGACAAGCTCTGCTGCACCTATTCAAGTTTCGTCCTCTGACAAATAAAACCACCANAGAGAGGGAGCGACAAGCTCTGCTGCACCTATTCAAGTTTCGTCCTCTGACAAATAAAACCACCATGTCACTAGGCCTGTTAATGTTAATTTGTGCTGAAATTTTTAACTGTAACAATGAAATATGTTTTTCTTCAGTGCTACCTCGGAATGTTAATATATCAAAAGGGCAATTTTTAATTTACCAATTGAATACCAAAAAAATTTGATAAAACAATATTTTAACTGTGAATTATTTATTACTAGCAATTGCCAACATATACTGCTGTCACTGTATTTAATTTGTATTTAATAGGAAATAAATATTAAGGTTATGGAAGATAAAGTTAATCATAGTGTTATATATTTGTGGTATACAAGTTATGGAAAAAACAGGCTGATATGTTACTCCTATGGTGATTTTTCAAAGGTTTGTTTCAAAACATCTAAAGAAACCATGAATAGACTATATTAAACTCCACATGAGATAATGGAAGCAAAGAGGAACACAGTTTCCTTTGCTCTGCACTGCATCAGTGGAAATGTCTTGTAGTCATATTTAGTTGGGTCTCTGGTTTGTTAAATGCACACAGCCCCTTCCTAACATTCACTGCGTATTTCCTGTTGTAACTATATGAATATGGCTCCCCTCGTCTCTGCTTATCCTCTCATGTATCTCACTGACAACAACTGCCTTAGCATAGTTGACACCCTTCCTCACTACACTTACCACTATCCTTGTCTTGGGGAACTTCACCTTAATCTGTTCCAGCAACCCCCTTAACTCCTGTTTCACTTCATCTACTTCCTTACATAAGTCATTTCCTCCCCCCGTGTACTGCTGCCACTTTAACTGCCTCATTTCCCTCACTTGTGAATTATGAGTTAATGTTACAAGTGTTGACAAATTCATTGTGTAACACTAATATTAGAAATAGTAATTTGTAATTTGTGGAACAAGGGCTCTGAAGTCTGGAATTTATTCTTGGCTACCAAATATTTCAAATCTGGTGAAATATCGTGATGTGTGACAACTCTTGCTATACTTTTTAAATGTTCATCTGCTTACTGATTTGTTAGTTTGGATTTGTTAAACTTTAAGGAAAAGAGAACTGTTCACAAATGTAATGAGGTGGGGCAACTCAGATATGAGCGAGGGCCGCAAGTTTGACGTGCCTCGTCTACTTCTATACTTTGTGAGCACGTGTTTTGAAATTCTTTGTGTCAGATTGTAACACTTCTNAAATAACTTGACTTCGCACGGTCGGATTCGGACGACACAACTCACAAACCGCACTGTATTAAAACTAAACAGCAACTGAACGCAGTTCACGTCTGCCCCGACAGCATTTCATGGTTATTCAACATGGCGCCGACGTAAACAAAGCGGACAGACTCCTCGTATTTTAACTATTTTATTTATTATTTTCTACTTATTTTATGATTATGCCCTACTCAACATTAAAAAGGTAATCTGTGCATAACTCATTTATGTTACTTTTGTGGGTGTACTATGTTTCCCTCAGAACACCCCCTATTCTCAATAATTACCGCTGTAAGAACAGCCTCATTGTCAGTATGGTCTACATGTGTTTGTTGTATCAGTGCAGTGTGTCAGCTAGGCTCGGCTGTGTGTAGGTACTGTGTTCCTGTCTTCACTCAGTGTGGTTATTGTTCCAGACAATGACTGAAGTCGCAGTGAAGCAGGAGCCGTGCGACATAACATTCCCAAGGATCAAGGAGGAGTTGGACGAACACATGGTAGGTGCTAAACCTCTGTGCTCTTTTATTGATGCACCTCCTTTTTATAAAGAACAAGGGGAAATAACAGAANCATGGTAGGTGCTAAACCTCTGTGCTCTTTTATTGATGCACCTCCTTTTTATAAAGAACAAGGGGAAATAACAGAACCTACTTGGAAGTAATTTTTTGTAATGAGAAAGTGTATTGTGTTAACAGAATAGTCCTCCCTTTACCAATAAAACAGCATATTTCATAAGCAGGATTACTGTAACCTCCTTTTTTTTTTTACAGTGTGTTAATTGGTGCTTTTTTTTTCTTTGGTAGATATCTGAATTGATACAAGTTATAAATATAGTATACATATGGGTGATTATACAAAAGTTGGGTAACTTTTGACCTCATTTTGATTAGTATGGTTTTTAACAGTAATTTAACTGATTTTGGTAGGAGGAGATGGGTAATCTAATCAATATACTGTTCTAGACGGGGCCAGTCACTTTTTAAATAATTTAGTGAGTTATTTGAATTTTTCTGAATTTGACTGCCAGGGACTGATGAGGGTGACATGGTACTGATTAAATACACCATTTCATTGGAAAATATCAGATTTATTGTTACTTTAAACATGTTTCAGACCAAATATCTTAGAACATTGTAATTGCACACAGTTCAACATTCAAATCACAGTTTCTATTAACATTACCTATAATTATGTAATACTGTAAGTACCTAGTAACTCAGTCTTCTAAACAGTCTTTTAACATTTATAATACTAACTTAAATTACTTTGAGCTAGGTTTTCTTAACAATATATAGATTCGTAGAAATCAACAAACTTAATTAGTATCTTTCCTTGTACTTTGGTTAACAATCACACAGTAAAATGACTTTAAAAATAAACAATAATCAGCTTTTTTGCTGCAAATAAAATATCTTCTAAAAATAATAACAATTACTTTTCAAAAACCTCAATCTTCTCTTTGAATTGGTAAAATACCCTGTTACCTTTGGTAACTAAGTTTGGTACTGGTATTTTTTNAAAACCTCAATCTTCTCTTTGAATTGGTAAAATACCCTGTTACCTTTGGTAACTAAGTTTGGTACTGGTATTTTTTTTAATACCTGGTCCACTGGTACACATGACAAATCACTTTTGTCCAAGTTAAACAGGGTGCCATCCTTGTTACAAATTTTGTCCTTGCATTAAGAGTTAAGTGGTAGAAGTAGCAGTTGTCTTGAGCAGATACCCGCATAATGATATTCTGTTCTTTGTGCTACATATTTGACCAAGACATAATCAGGTGACGATATCACTAAAAGAACAACACGAAAACTTATCAGCGATTCTCCTGGCATAGATGAATTATGTTCCAAGATAGGGTTGCCATTGGTGTTTCTCACGTAGGCAGATATTGGCAGATTATCGTCTTCTGAGTCCGTGAATACGATCGTTGTATCTTGATGTGTATCCGGCTGTTCTGTCTCATACTTAATAGTTCCTAGCTTGTAATGGTTACATCCATCATGGTGGCAAAAACAACTAAGTGACTTCATTGTAATCTGGTTTGGAAAATAAGCAGAGCCGGTTACCNATCATGGTGGCAAAAACAACTAAGTGACTTCATTGTAATCTGGTTTGGAAAATAAGCAGAGCCGGTTACCTGATGTACTAATAGTGTCCCCTTAAAAGCAACAAATGCAGACGGCTTTTCGTTAATTACGGTGTTCATTTGCTCAATTTCATCTGCTTCAATCACATCTGCTCGTATACCTTGGCATCTCTCGCGAATCACCGCAACAAACTCTTTAAGATCAGTTACGTCACCTCTTGTAGCAATCACTTGATCAGCTGTTCACTTACATCACCGCGGATGTGGTAGCCCACGGGGGAAAGGTACCGGTCGGAGCACTTAGTTCCAGGTATATGTCATAATGTTACGATACATTTGTTCCAGCTTGCAGCCCAGCACGTAAAACATTGTCTTGTTCCTATATTGTGTCACGGGACCGTCACTAAGAAAGTGAATATGGTTAATGTTTGGTGGCAGTGATGTTAGTACTGGTTTCAGATGGGCCCAAATAGCTCCGACATTATGTAACAGATTTAATGACATGGTGCAGTGTGAAATAACAGAGTTTTTTAGGTACACTACAACTGTGTGTAGCAAAATTTGGGTACGCGAACCGCCAAAATGAAAGANGAGTTTTTTAGGTACACTACAACTGTGTGTAGCAAAATTTGGGTACGCGAACCGCCAAAATGAAAGAATTGGATTTCCTGATTGTACTTAGTACAAAAGTTTTCTGAAAAGTCCATGTGTACTATCGCATTGTTTTCAGATAANTGTACTTAGTACAAAAGTTTTCTGAAAAGTCCATGTGTACTATCGCATTGTTTTCAGATAAAGATTCCTTCAGTTTTTTAATCACATTGTACTGGTGAACTATGTAAAAAGAATGGCGGAAAAAATTCCCCAAACCTCCTTCAAGTTTCNTTTTAATCACATTGTACTGGTGAACTATGTAAAAAGAATGGCGGAAAAAATTCCCCAAACCTCCTTCAAGTTTCAAAATGAGATCTTTGGGTGAGATTTCACATGCTTCTTTTTTATATTTCGTAACAAACCGTTCTTTTTTTGTCTTGAGATCAATTATGGCCTTCTTTTTATTTACCCACTTTTTGAATAAGATGGGCTTTGAATTATCCAATTCTGTGTAGGGTAAAGTTTTGGAGCAACAGTCCTCACATGTCCTCTCTAGACACTTTTCATCGTATCGATCGCAACAAAGCATTTCCAGCATACTTTGATGATTACTTACTGTTTTAAGTATATTTGCATTTTTCAGAGCAGCAAGTTTGAGGTCCATGTTTTCGTGGATTGTGCAAGCACATGTGTCGCGGTTTGACAAAGTAGGGGGTACGACCCAAAATGGTCTTAGTCGAGCAAATAGAGAATAACTGGTTTTAAATGGAACCGTTTTTAAAAACTTTTTGTAAAGGTTTATCAAACTATCAAGCACGNTGGTCTTAGTCGAGTAAATAGAGAATAACTGGTTTTAAATGGAACCGTTTTTAAAAACTTTTTGTAAAGGTTTATGAAACTATCAAGCACGTATCGCTTCTGTTTTTTAATTTGTTTTCGAGATATATTAAGGAAGAAAGGCCGACGAACCCGGCTATTAGCATCATCTTCTAAAAACTCCTGAACAATATTTTGAATTGTCTTTTTTTCCGTTCGTAATTTTTTGCTTTGAAAGATTATGTTCAACTTTTTTATATGTCACCGCTTTATGTTTCATTCGCNTTTTCCGTTCGTAATTTTTTGCTTTGAAAGATTATGTTCAACTTTTTTATATGTCACCGCTTTATGTTTCATTCGCCATAGTTTGTATTTGTTCTCTACTCTTCCAGATATGACCTGTTTAAATTTCCTTTTTTCTCTATGACTCTTTGTGTTTGAGTAGTTTTCTTCNTCTCTACTCTTCCAGATATGACCTGTTTAAATTTCCTTTTTTCTCTATGACTCTTTGTGTTTGAGTAGTTTTCTTCAAGTTGACTTTTCATGACTTCACGCTTTTCCCGAAAGAACTGATATTCTTTCTTTTTAGTAATATCTTCACCCATTTCTTCAAGTCTCGTTTTTTGGCGTTTTTTCAACAGATTTTATGACTTTCTTTAATTGTTTTTTAACTCGTTCATATTTTTGATGCTGAGTGTTTAATTTAGATTTAAGTTTCGAAATAACGGCATCATTTTTCTTGAATTGCTTGTTTCTGTGCTTTCTCTGTCTTTGACTTCTCCTTTTAGCTTCTTCCTGTCTTTGGTCTTCGCAAATGTTTCGTCTATTTTCTTCAGGAACAATTGGCGGTCCTTCATCGTCAGTGGTTGAAGGTGTACTCTGTTGCAAAAAAGTTCTTGTGTTCCGGTTAAACACTTTTTTNGCGGTCCTTCATCGTCAGTGGTTGAAGGTGTACTCTGTTGCAAAAAAGTTCTTGTGTTCCGGTTAAACACTTTTTTTTCTTCTATAATTTGACGAATACTGTTTCCACTTTTTTCTATTTATACGTAGCTCCTGAGGCGTCATGCATTTAACAGTTTTTCTTTGCCCTTTCTCCTTTTTTAAATACTGCAACCTTTGTTTTTCTTTGTACTCGGCTAATTTAATTGGATTAGCTTTAATCCTTACTAAACGAGCCTTTTCGTTGTCCCTTTTCTTTTTCAATATTTCTTCCCTGGACAATTTTTTCTCTTTTTTTGCAGGCGACATGATGTTCTAGCCTGTAATTNTTTCTTTTTCAATATTTCTTCCCTGGACAATTTTTTCTCTTTTTTTGCAGGCGACATGATGTTCTAGCCTGTAATTAGTAAAACAAACTTCAATGCACAATAATATTTCTAATAAAAAGGCTCTGAATTAAATACCTGTCAGTACTCTGGCAACACGTCAGTCCGCTGACTGCAATGCCAGACATGGGACTGACGACAAAGTACTGATGAATCAGATATAAATTTGAGGTTATAATTGAAACTATTGTTTCCATCGGTATTTTCAATAACTAAGAGGTAACATTTTTACTAATCACACTTAACCATGTTTAAAGCAAAATAAAACATTAACATGGTAGAAAATAACGACTTACCACAGTACTGATAATTTGACTGGATCCACACATCCACACGCGATAACTTCGCCACTGGCACTGTGGCTGCCGAGCAAATGTCGTGTTTTGCAGCTAACTTTACTACCAACATTCAAAACTGAAAGATTGCTAACTTTGAATAAAGGATATATCGCGGNGTTTTGCAGCTAACTTTACTACCAACATTCAAAACTGAAAGATTGCTAACTTTGAATAAAGGATATATCGCGGGAATTTCAAATTTTAAAATCACACAACGGACTGACGGATAAATCGTATGACAAAGTTTTTGTATTTTTTTTTTTATGTTCAATTGCAGTTACTATGGTAAAATTTGTGATATACATTCGTAAATATATTAAAGATTGTAGTGAAATAAAATGATTACTGTAAATATAATTGTATTTTTGTCTGCATCCACTTGACTAAGTGGTTTTGGCATTATGACACGCCAACGGACTGGCGTTTTGAGGATTTATTGTGTTGTTTTATTAACTTATTTTTGGAGTAATTCTTTTAAATTGGGTGACCANGGACTGGCGTTTTGAGGATTTATTGTGTTGTTTTATTAACTTATTTTTGGAGTAATTCTTTTAAATTGGGTGACCACATAGATAGGGTTTAGTTTTATTATAATACCATGAGACATAAACAAAATGTAATAAAATGCCTCAACTATTGATCGATGACATCGAGTTACCCAATTTTTGTAGAATCACCCATATGGTATCCTCGGAGTATTGTATGAAAGAGTATTAATTTGATATCTTGAATGGTATGTGTGGTTAAGTTTTTTTTTGTGTCCGAGAAGTTCTAAAATTGTTTTAAATGTGTGTGGCTTAAAAAGTGAGGGGAGGGGGGGAAAAAATTTTAAAATTTACATTAGAATTAACTTATTTTGAAGCACAAAATGTAGAAGAAGGTAATTTTTGGCTAGTACTGTTATGTATTGCAGACTCAGTGTCGAGTGATTTTCCTCTTGAGTAAGTGATTCGTAAACCATGCTAATGTTCCGGGTTATAACTGGTTCGTATTTCTACAGTCTAACACAAGCTGACATTTTATTAGCTGTAATAATGAAACAAGTGATNATTTTGAAGCACAAAATGTAGAAGAAGGTAATTTTTGGCTAGTACTGTTATGTATTGCAGACTCAGTGTCGAGTGATTTTCCTCTTGAGTAAGTGATTCGTAAACCATGCTAATGTTCTGGGTTATAACTGGTTCGTATTTCTACAGTCTAACACAAGCTGACATTTTATTAGCTGTAATAATGAAACAAGTGATGTGTCTACTTAAAGTACACCACTGACCAAAATTGTATTTGCAATGCCCGAAATGATAAATTAAATTGTTGTTAGAATAATAGAAGTAAAGCAGACGACACTTCGTTAAACACTGATGTAGTTTAATGAACAACTAACAGACAAGTAACTGACATCCCTCCGTGGTCACGAGTCCGCCACGGAGTAGTGACGCAATGCAGTGTTGCCAAATGAAATGTACCATAAAATAACAATTTTGTCTTTAAAGATTGAGGTTACAACTTCGTTAAGTAATACTTTATGCCACAGTTCGCATAGTAAGGGTGGTACATGCAAGTGTTTANGACGCAATGCAGTGTTGCCAAATGAAATGTACCATAAAATAACAATTTTGTCTTTAAGGATTGAGGTTACAACTTTGTTAAGTAATACTTTATGCCACAGTTCGCATAGTAAGGGTGGTACATGCAAGTGTTTATTATAAATGCACACTTAAGTTAAAGCAGTCGGTTGCAGACCCACTCTCTTTACAGTTCTCTCTTATATTGCCTTCACTACGTGCTCTATATTTCAGCAGTTGTTGTCTGGGTCAACAGGGGTTGATAGTTCCAAAAACTACTAAGTAAGAAAAGAAATATCTTCACAAAATGTGTAGAACTCAGCAATGCTGGAGTTGTTACTTTATTTTATGTAGTATTTGATTTGAAGATATGTTTAGTTCACACTGCTCCTCACAAGGTGGTTCAGTTACAGAAAGATGTTTTGGCAACCATTGAGATACTGGGTGAAGACATTTGTCAATATTGGCTCTCTCAGTTTAGTGTATACTGCTTGCATACATATATACTCCCAGTGTGCTCATGATTATGCTTCATCATTGGTGGGTTTGTACATTATATGGCTGTGAAATGTCGACTGTCACACACATGTTGTTACAACCAGCAAGTGAAGAGGAAAACATATGATACAGTACTGGAGTGTATGATTTGTTGTGTTTAATTTTTTTGAATGTTGATAGCCCTGGTAGTTTGGTTTTATCCATTACTTTGATGTTGGGAAGTAAGTGCAATAAAATGTGGATTCAAGCAGCTCACATTATGACCAAAGTCTTAACAGTGCAGCCGAAAGTGTAGTAGCAGTTGCAAAGGAAATCTTAAACCACAGTGGAACCAGGCACTGAGGCGTGGGTGCCAGATCTGAATAGATATAGAACAGTTCAAGCTGATAACATACTCACGCACCATCCAGTGAAACAAAAGACAAGTAATACAAACGTCAACAGAGAGCAAGGAGTAAGTGTCGGAACTATCGTCACTAAGGTGTCTACAAGACGCCCAAAGAAGAGAAGAGGACCACGGGGACCACAGTACAAGGAATGGAAGAAGATTCTTACGACCACAAAGACTGGACCAATGAAAGTGAGGAAACTTTTGCTGTTAACAGGTGCACTTGTATATTTTGCCTGAGAACAATCATTTTAGTAAGTAAAATTAATCTAAGAAATTTTTTATACACACCATGTTTTTGATTAACCCCTTTCAGTTTTATGTATGGATATTTTAGTATTGGNATCTAAGAAATTTTTTATACACACCATGTTTTTGATTAACCCCTTTCAGTTTTATGTATGGATATTTTAGTATTGGGGTAAATTGTTTAGTAAAATTAAAAAATAATAATGTCTAAAATATTAATATTGATTAAATCCCTGTTTTTTGTTACTGTTCCGATAATCTTGTTGAAATCAGCTGCTCACTGTCTCGGATGATACTCCTTGAAACTCACTGAAGGTGATTACATACCATCATTGGGTAGAGTTACTGCAGATTCTGTAGTATATGATGTTGGTTAAGTAGCAGCTAGTTTTGCCCAAATGTTACTTCTGTTGACAACATAAGACAGCACCTCAGTAACCCTGTGATAGTTTGGAAAATATCCAGAACTATTATGATCATCGNCGAGGCTCAGTGTCGAGTGATTTTCCTCTTGAGTAAGTGATTCGTAAACCTTGTTAATGTTCTGGGTTATAACTGCTTTGTATTTCTTCAGTCGAACACAAGCTGACATTTTATTGGCCGTAATAATGAAACAAGTGCTGTGTCTACTTAAAGCACACCACTGACCCAAAATTGTATTTGCAATGCCTGAAATGATAAATTACATTGTATCTTTAAGGGTTGAGGTTGGAACTTGGTTAAGTAATACTTTAAGCCACAGTTCGCATAGTAAGGGTGGTACAAGCAAGTGTTTATTGTAAATGCACACTTAAGTTAAAGCAGTCGGTTGCAGACCCACTCTCTTCACAGTTCTCTCTTATATTGCCTTCACTACGTGCTCAATGTATCAGCAGTTGTTGTCTGGGTCAACAGTGGTTGATGGTTCCAAAAATTACTAAGTGGGAAAAGAAATATCTTCACAATTTGTGTAGAACTCAGCAATGCTGAAGTTGTTACTTTATTTTATGTAGTATTTGATTTGAAGATATGTTTAGTCCACACTGCTCCTAACAAGATGGTTCAGTTACAGAAAGATGTTTTGGCAACCATTGAGATATTGGGTGAAGACATTTGTCATTATTGGCACTCTCAGTTCAGTGTATACTGCTTGCACACATAGTCACCCCAGTGTGCTCATGATTATGCAAAGACCTGGAACCCTTGGAGCCAGGCACTTAGGTGTGGGTGCCGGATCTGAAAATATATAGAACAGTACAAGCTGATAACATACTCATGCACCATTCTGTGAAACAAAAGACAAGTAATACAAATGTCAACAGAGAGCAAGGAGTAAGTGTCGGAACTATCGTCACTAAGGTGTCTACAAGACGCCCAAAGAAGAGAAAAGGACCACGGGGACTACAGTACAAGGAATGGAAGAAGATTTTTGCGACAACAAAGACTGGACCTATGAAAGTGAGGACACTTGTTTATTTTGCCTGAGAAAAATCATTTTAGTAAGTAAAATTTATATCTAAGAAATTTTTATACAGACCATGTTTTTGATTAACCCCTTTCAGTTTTATGTATGGATATTTTAATATTATGTAAATTGTTTATTTTTTAATTTTATTATTATAGATTTTATAATTAAACCTAATATAACCTGCTTTTTGTTACTGTTACGATAATCTAGTTGAAATCAGCTGCTCACTGTCTCGGATGATACTCCTTGAAACTCACTGAAGGTGACTACATACCATCATTGGGTAGAGTTACTGCAGATTCTGTAGTATATGATGTTGGTTAAGCAGCAGTTAGTTTTGCTAACCAGTTTTGCCCAAATGTTACTTCTGTTGATAACATAAGACAGCACCTCAGTAACCCTGTGATAGTTTGGAAAATATCCAGAACTATTATGATCATCACATGAAGTATAGTGCAGATTAATACAAGTATACTATTTTACATAAAATGAAAACTGTTCTTTAATACACAGTCATAATTTCGTGTAACTTAATTTTTTTTAATAATCTGATTTGTATTTGAACAAAATTACTATATTTACCCGCTGAGTATAACCACAGCACAGAAAACATCATCTTTCATAAATATTTCTACCATACCAGTCTACAGCACCAAGATTCTGGAAGCAAGGAGTGGGTATACAATAACTAAACAAGTGACAGAATTTGCGTGCCCCCACTAATGTTACTCTCAGCTTAGGAAAACAACAGCTTTTGCATATTTTTCTCTAAGGTTACACTGTCCAATAATAAATTAGCGTTGGGAGAGTTGAATTTGCTCATGATTAAACAACTGAGATGCTGTTGTTCGGATAAGAACTACACATAAATGCTGCTTGTTATCTGGGGAAGCAATGTAGATGTGCTGTGAAGGCTGTGTTTCAGAAACAGCAGCAGTGTAATGCAGGGGATATACTCCAGTGTGTGGTGACTGTGTGATATGTTTCAGTACGAGGACGACTATCAACACCCAGGCTCCAGTACTGTGGCTGTCGTGAAGGAGGAGATAACCATAGAAGAGAACCCCATATACATTGAAGAGAATGGCACAGGTCTTTGTATCTGTTAAACCTTGTGATTCTCTTTGCAACTAATCTGCAACTCTGAAGTGAGAAAGTTACATATTTATCCACCCCTTCTATCAAGGTCGCCAATGTTTACTCACGTGGCTGTCGTTGCACGCCAGGATTACCTAGCCCGGAGACAGCTCTTTGTGATACCGCATGATAATAAAAAACACTGTACTGAACTGCTGAAAGGAGGAATAAAGACTGTATTTCTTTGACACGGCTGTGAGTAAATACATTACAAGTTTATATCCTGGTACAGTGTTTNTTTTTCATATTTGAAGGTTATTAGTGCATTAGACGGGGCGGAAAACTTTGTGTTGTTTACAAATATGACATTATGTGTTAAATCTTTGTTTTAAAGCTCTTTTCAACCAATGCTTTACAACGAAACCAATATCCCTAGCTTGGATAGATACAAAGGTGCCACTGGAAGTTTTTTTGTAGATAATAAAAGTCACATTATAAACCATTGGTATGATACAGCAAGAAGGTAAGGTAAATTAGAATTATATTTTAGATCTGTTTGTGTTGGAGTAAATCAATATTTACAGCCCAGGGGAATCTTAAAACTGCAGAAANTAAATCAATATTTACAGCCCAGGGAAATCTCAAAACTGCAGACATGAACACAAATTACCATTAAAATTGGCGTAAAAATGAGACCATGTATCAGACTAAGATCCGAGACGTTATGTTTAGAGTTTGCTAGAAAATAAGTTATTATTCATTAACAAAATAATGGTTTAATATGTAGGCATGTTCTTTTCTAAATTATTCCTTATTAATATATATATGAATTTNATCAACATCAGCATAACGGCTGTGGATCAGCCTGAGATGCAGAGCCCGAGATACTTGGTTTACAGTTTCCGAAAATAAGATCTTATTCATTCACCAAACAATAATGTAAAAGGTAGGTGTGTTCCGATTAAATTTATTCCTCAGAACTGTAGATATAAACACAGATTATAGCAAAAATACAAATGTTATCTTATTTGTAAATCATAGTAGTGTGACCACATATATTTCCGCCAATGGAAAAAACTAATGGTTGTAAAAAAGAACTATGAGTCTGATGCACGTGTTTTTCTTGACTTTTAGTTTTGTTTTATTTTGCGGCAGGCACTGAAAAACTGACATTGTTTAAATTCGCTCCAGTACTCTGTGTAGGATAATACAGCTGGGGCTCTGTTTATTTTGTTTCTGGGGGAGGGGACTTTAGCTTAATGTCTTTCATAAGATGGCATTGATTTACAGTTCTTCTTATGAGACAATTATTTTGATTTGCATATCGATTTGTTGGAGCAGAGTAAAATTTCACTTGATGAAAATAACATTAAAATAATTATAACATGGATAGTTTTAACTTCACTCTAAGAATAACCACAATAAATAAGTCATTGATCATACATATATGGGTAATAAGAGTTGCAAGTAGGTCGCTAGGCTACCAAAAATATATAAAAGGACAGGAATTGAAGAAGTATAATGCTTGCTTTTAATGCTGTCCACTTGAAAAATTTTACTTTAATTGAAAATAATGTTAGTGGAAGGGCATATTCTACAGCCGTGCGGCACACAGGACAGGATAACATGACTTGATAGTATCAGCATCACATGGTGGAGTCGTCAGTCGTAGAAACTGATAAAGAGTGACTAAGTAATGTTATATCATTGTTGTTGCACACAATCGCCACACTGTCTTTTTTTTGATGTTCGTCTGGTGGTCTTGTCACACAAAGATATCCCACCCACAGGAGAGTGGCTCACTGCGGAAGGGGAGGGGGAAATACTGTAACAGCTGCCTGCGAAAGGGAAGGAGGTGGGGCGGCATGGGTGCGATTCTCAAGGTCCGCTCAAGAAAGCCAGTGGAGGAAATTTACTATTTATCCAGTTTTCATGTGTTTCATCAACATAAATTTTTTCTTCCCACAGTTGCGTGGTCACTGTGATTCATCGTTAATTTTCAACTTTCCTACTAATGCCTACAGCTGCTGTTTATGTAGGTGGCTAACACTTGAACATGAACATATGTCCTAAAGTGGATAGTTTCAGAATTACAGACCTTTCAATATTGTACCACACGTATTGGTAATGGTCGATCTCTTATGAGGTGTGCCGGTTAATGTGATCAGCTGGAATGGTGTAAGTGTTATTACCTGTCCCTTTGCACTGCTGACAGCCAACTTTTGTTGAATGCTGTGTGCTTAGAACATACCTGCACGCTCCCTGGATCTCAATCAACCTGTGGCGGCTTCTCAAGACCATTGTTTATGCAACTCCCGTTTCGGACATAGCAGTGCTTCGCCAGCGAGTGGAACAAGGTTGCCAACAGATACATGCAATTTCTGTAGTATTTGAACATGTCAGACACTCACTGACGTTGCGTGTTCAGGCGTGCATTCAGGCACAAGGTGGACATTTAGAGCACTCTTTGTAGAGTGACGTATCACTGCTGGTACTCGAACATGGCTACAGCTACTTGAACTGGAATGTGTTAGGAAGACTATTACGAATACATCCAGTTCAACATTGGAAGGTCTGTAACTCTGAAACTATAGACTTTAGGACATATGTTCACTGGAATCTTAAGTGGTGATTTGTGGTGTTCTATCCACACACCAGCTACTTCCCACATATTTAGTAACATACTGTATAACACTTTACCTNTTTAACATTTTACTTGTAGTACTGCACAAAGTTTGTGCCTCGCCTGTTGTTCTAATAACCTGCATATGCTGCAAGAAAACTAGGCAACTCTGGGTGTAACTTGATTAATGGCAGGCTGGCAGACATACATTGGTAAACATTGGTGACCTTGACGGAAGGGGCAGACAGTGGCGCCTATTTTTTGACCTTTTCCTCTTTCGAGCTGTACAGATGTGGCAAAGAGAATTACAATGGTTAGCAACAAAAAAAAATGCAACAATCTTATTTTTCTGCCTTCAGTATTTCCTTCCTATTTTTCGATTTTTTAACCAAATTTTTATGGTTCCTTAAAAAAAGGGTTTTTATTTTGAGGATGTCGTTATAACCTGGTCATTCTGTCAAAAGGTTGGCTAAACGAAACTGTACAAAAATAAAAAGACAGCACAAAGAACATAAAGAGTTTACTCGACAAATTAGAAGTAATCTGTTGGGAACTCTGGCAAAACAAATATAGGAACAGATGTCAGTTCCTGTAACGTCACTTGTGGTTTGGTAAGAAAATGCTGTGTTCTTGTGAGCAGTTTTAGTTTCATCCAGTTTTGTACATACATACACACATAATCATTAAAATAATTTTTTTCTCTTTATCTTTAATTGTGTCAGCCAGGAAATTTTGCATATCTGTATATACAGTAAAACCCATATGTTAGTATAACGGATATAACATGTACAGCGATGTTATAACAACAATCTCTGGAACCGTAAAAAAATAGGCAAAATGCAAGAATTCTTATTTAAAGGGGGCCAAGGTGGCAGAGCGGTTAGATTGCTCGCCTCCCACCAAGGCGAGCCGAGTTCAGTCCCTGGCCGGTTCCCTCCGGATTTTCGCAAGTGGGAATCGTGCCTGACAATGCCGCTCGTTGGCAGTTTTTTTTGGAGATCTGCCTTTTCCCCCACCTCTTTATTCCGCCACTGCTTCACCATACTCTTCTCACTTCGCCCTAATCAGCTCTCAAGACCTCGNTGGAGATCTGCCTTTTCCCCCACCTCTTTATTCCGGCGCTGCTTCACCATACTCTTCTCACTTCGCCCTAATCAGCCCTCAAGACCTTGGTCTTAAGAGCTGTCAAAATCTCTTCACTCACACACTTTATTAAAGGTTACTTAAAAATATGTTTGTTGACATGCAGTAATAATATATGAGAGGTTCTGCTACTACCATCAATTAATAGGCCACAGCTGTAAAACAAAACAAAAAATTGACAAAAAAGTTTTAAAAACTTTGGCTGGAACACGCATGAAGTGCGTGTCCCACGAGCCACACGCCTTACTTCAGTGCATAGCTTCCTGAATGCTGCACGCACAGCCATAGTGATAGGCAATAGTAGCTCACATTTCACAACAAAGCCCTTTCTCCCTTTGTNGTTACTTAAAAATATGTTTGTTGACATGCAGTAATAATATATGAGAGGTTCTGCTACTACCATCAATTAATACGCCACAGCTGTAAAACAAAAAAAAATTCACAAAAAAGTTTGAGAAACTTTGGCTGGAACATGCCTGAAGCGCGTGTCTCACGTGCCACACGCCTTACTTCAGTGCATAGCTTGCTGAATGCTGCACGCACAGCCATAGTGATAGGCAATAGTAGCTCACATTTCACAACAAAGCCCTTTCTCCCTTTGTGATTAGCAACTGGGACAGCCAATAGTAGGACACGTCTCATTTCTTGCCTTCCTCTGTTCCACACTTGCAGTCTTTGTGACCCAGCCATTTTAGTCTGTTGTGAGGTTTTTTGCTTTTGTATAAAATTTGTGAAAGTGCTATTTGAACTAGGGTTGGGATTGTCTATACTGCGATTGGAGCTATGAAATATCACATCTCATAGCGTACTCTTATAGCGAGAGTATCGAATTTTAACATTGTTCTTATGGTATTTATCATGCACTTTTGTTTCATCAAGCACAAAATTACAAATTTATCATAATATTTGCATACTGTGTTTTATAGCATAATCGTTGCCACCACGCAACAGTTGCACAATAATTTTTAAATACTGAAAAGTGGTAAAGCGTCTACGAGTTTTTACTCCAACCGTGTCACAACACATGGAACAGATGGGAGGGAAACTGGAAAGAACAGAAACTGGAAGTACCGTGATAGTTGTAGTTCCCATCCCTCAAGATGAAACCAAAGTGGGAAGGGTGCAGTGGTAGTTGCTAGGCAACAATTTCCCTNAAAGTGGTAAAGCGTCTACGAGTCTTTACTCCAACCGTGTCACAACACATGGAACAGATGGGAGGGAAACTGGAAAGAACAGAAACTGGAAGTACCGTGACAGTTGTAGTTCCCATCCCTCAAGATGAAACCAAAGTGGGAAGGGTGCAGTGGTAGTTGCTAGGCAACAATTTCCCTTCTCCCTAGGCGTGTAGGGGGAGGCAATGACATTGATGCTGGCGTTGTCGAACTACAGTCAAGCGGACACCTTGGGTAACAGACATCTGCCAACCTAGAAANGCGCATTGTCATCCATAAAATTCCATCGTTGTTTGGGTACATGAAGTCCATGAATGGCGGCAAGTGGTCTCCAAGCAGCTGAAAAACCCCTTTTGAGTTATTGATCGGTTCAGTTGGACCAGAGGACCCAGTCCATTCCATGTAAAAACAGCCCACACCATTATGGAGCCACCACCAACTTGCACAATTCCTTGTTGGAAACTTGGGTCCATGGATTCGTGGGGTCTGCGCCACACTCGAACCCTACCATCATCTATTACCAACTGAAATCGGGACTCATCTGACCAAGCCACGGTTTTCCAGTCGTCTAGGGTCCAACCGATATGGTCACGAGCCCAGGAGAGGCGCTGCAGGCGATGTTGTGCTGTTAGTAAAGGCACTCGAGTCGGTCTTCTGCTGGCATAGTCCAGTAGAGCCAAAGTTTGCCGCACTGTCCTAACGTACACGTCCGTTGTACGTCCCACATTTATTCCTGCGGTTATTTCACTCAGTGCTGCTTGTCTGTCAACACTGATCATTCTGACCAAATGTCGTTGGTCTCTGTCATTAAGTGCAGGGGGTCGGCCACTGCGTTGTCCATGGTGGGAAGTTATGCCTGAGATTAGGTATTCTCGGCACACTCTTGACACTGTGGATCTCGGAATGTTGAATTTCCTAACCATTTCCGAAATGGAATGTCCCATGCTTCTAACTCCAACTACCATTCCACTTTCAAAGTCTGTTAATTCGCGTCGTGCGGCCATAATCACGTCAGAAACCTTTTTCATATGAATCGCTTGACTATAAATGAAAGCCCAACCAATGCACTGCCCATTTATACATTTTGTACACGATACTACTGCCATCTGTATATTTGCATATTGCTATCCCATGACTTTTGTCACCTCAGTGTATATTTATGTGGTGTAATTTTATCTGGAAGACAGGTGGACTTCAATTTATAATAATATTTCATTAATAACTCCTTATATTTTTATGCAAGAAAACACTGAACATGGGTTAACGCACTCTAAAATTACAGTACGCCGCACTCGTAAAACTGGTTACTAGGGATGTGTCCGATGCATTAGCAAGAGATCAGAACCAGCAGATTTTCACTCAATCTGAGACTTTTTAAAATTGTACAATGGCAGAGTTATTCTGGTTCCAATTTTATTTATTCATAGAAATACAATCAGTGCCTTACCGCACTGAAATGTTTTCATTTTTGTGTGAAAAGATGTCTAGAGAGAAAGCTAAAGAATGTCAATGACTTTTATTTCCCTGGCTACACAAAAGGAAGGAAGGAGACAGTGAAGTGACATCCCTTCCTTCTCCTTTAATATGGTACCACCTATTGTGTTCCCCTCTTTAACTTGGTTGGTTATTGCACTGTTGCCTGGCGGAGCTGCATTCTCAGACNACAGTGAAGTGACATCCCTTCCTTCTCCTTTAATATGGTACCACCTATTGTGTTCCCCTCTTTAACTTGGTTGGTTATTGCACTGTTGCCTGGCGGAGCTGCGTTCTCAGACACAATGAGGGGTGTAGAAACGTATTGATTGCAGGAGCAGCTAAAAGAGGAGAGGTAGCGCGAACTAGAAGGGTAGGTGCCCAAGCAAATGTGAGATGGAGGTAATGTAATGGAAAGTGTCTGTGAAAAACACAGTGACCGCCTGTCCCCACTCCCCGGATAGTGGTCAAGGACATCACGCTGGTTGCTATGCAACGGCAACCATCACCCTCCTTGCCAGCCAAGTAAAGGGAAAACCGAGTTCTTACTGGGTGTGTCTCATGTCACTGAAGATACTAGACAGCCAGAACTTCTCTCTCCAAACCAGATGTTAACACATGTGTCAGCACTATAGCAATGTGTGTTTTGTTTGGTAGATGTCTGTATTTGGATGTGATTAATAATACAGTATAACTTGTTTATAAGGGACGTGTCTACATTTTAGCGAGCTGTAATTGCTGATTACCACTCGCTAAATATTGCATACATGGCACTCAAGCAATTTTGAGTCTACCAGATGTTTTATTTATACTTCTCTGATATAATTTTATTCTAAAATGTTTGCAAAATAAAATTATGTTTTTATATTTTTTATTGATGCTCTGGTATTCTTACGAGAAGTGACTGAAAATGCATACAGCGCTCCCTACTAGGTACATCACGCAGTGTTTAAAACTTTTTATTTTCTGTTAGAAGAGGTTGTTATTTATACATCAGGGCATCATTGGATTCTTAAAATGTCTGCATTTTTATTTAAATGCATACATTATTTTATTTTATTTCATTTTTGTAGCAGGGGCAATTACATAAGGATGTAAATCTGCTCTGTAAACCATTGCACCACTCAATGATTTAATATTTTTGTTGACAAGGGGAGGGAAAATATACATTTAATGAGTATAATTTTATTCATAAAACGTCTGCTTATTAAACTGTATTAGTATTTAATTTTAAAAACGTGTTTTCTTTTCACCTGTGACAATTAAGCATGAACTCTTTAGCAAAAAAAAAGGACTGTAAATATAATTTATATAAAATTAATTATTTTTTTATTTTGCAACAACAGCAATCTCACTATGGTGTTCTCGGGAACCTTGGACACTTGTACCTTTACGGTTATACTTTACTACCTTCATTGTTCATTAGCTTGGCTGCTCATTTTGTTTTTGTCTTGTTATTTTGTAAAAAAATATGACAATTCCTTATGCAGTTACTTTTGTGTTAGAGGTGAGCCGATATGGTTTTTGAGCCTTTTCCGATATTGCCGATACAAACTTACCGATATTGCCGATACCAGTACCGATATATCCTTGACAAGAAAAAATAACATTATTGCAATTTTCAAAAAATAAAAACTTAATTTTTAAACTTTTACTTAAATAAAATTCTAATTGTGTTCGTTTTTATTGTTTCAGTGATAGGCCTAACTGTTACGATAAATATAAATCTAGGAACCACATATTAAGCTTAAGCATATGTATAAGACAAAAATAATCTCCAAAAGCATGTCATTAAGCAATGAAACTCTTAAAAAAAACATAACACTTCAAATCGAAAACCAATTTAAAAATAGTGATTATTTTAATGAAACCAAATGGTGAAACCTCTATTATTCGTTTTTCATGGGATCTACTGGAAAAAACTCAGCATGCGGGAAAACTCAACATGTGGACCTCTCTCCCCAAAAATTAAACCTAACCTCAAAAAAAATTATTTTCATCCTTGGGTATACTGAGTTGATTGCCTGAAATGAACAGTGGGCATATCTTAAATACTGGATTAAAATACAAATCTCAATCATTCAATATAAGTATTGTACTATAAAATATTGAAATGCACTTAATTTCAAAAATCCGCCGAATGTTTACATATAATTCCCTAAATTTCTGCCAAATGTAAAAAAAAGTGGCAAAAATCAAACTAACTTTATTAAAAACAATGATTTAAAACAGAAACGTGCTAAAAATTGTTAAGTTTGACATGTAAAAATTCGATTTTATGAAATTATATTTAACTTCACTAAAAATTCCGTTGCCCGCAAATTGTTTTTAAATTTCGCCAAATTACACAACATTCGCCATCTTGTGTGACAGTTAATATCACTGCATTATTTAAAAAAGTTATTAGCGTAATTTTATCTTAACAGAATTAATCAGTGAAAACATATTGTTCCACTTTAATGCTGGTAATTTACCGTACTGATCTAAAAATTATTATGATACCATTGTGGAACGAGAGTAAAGTTCAAATCCGTTCCGTCCATTATTGTCTAGTTCTGGTCCGTACCACATCCATTTAAAATAAGTTTTTTATTTGCGCGAATATTAGTTGGCTGACTTGAAACAAAGAAATGCCTGCAATTATTATGTTTTACCTGTTTTTCGACGTGAGTTATTTAAAAACAAATAGTGATTCAATTATCAAAAATAAATTACGTGGTGGTTAACAATTGCAACGTTTCACAACTCGTGTATACTAGCATTTGAGGTTAGGGAGTGTGTTTACCTGCTCTTGGCGCTACTGAATTTTGGTAGTACCAGTTTTGAAGGTAGTTTTTTCACAGATAAACAATAGTTCCGAATATATTTTGGTTTTCGGACAATATCTGATCGATGGATGCGGGTAAATTAATGATTTAAGGGCAGAGCATGCGGGTTTTTTAAACATTGTTTATATAGGATATTTGTTGGGACCATCCAAAAAAAATCGACTCATACGGGAAAACGACGAGATTTCACTGTAGTGAGCAAAGCACTCCAATTATGGCAAGTTGAAAACATAATCATCTTAGAGATTCTTAGGGCAAAATATCGGTTATAATATCGGCGATTTAAACGTGAATTGCGCACAATTCCGATAATTACGATATCGGCCGGTTTCGATATATCGGTACCGGTATCGGCTCAGCCCTATTTTGTGTTTTAAATATCTGTTTACAACAGTTAATGTCAGCTTGTTTTTATTTTAGTGTACAGCAAACCTTTCGTAAATGACAGCTTGCGGTTTCAAGAAATAAGATTGTTATGGAGGAAAGATTGTGGTGTGTTGTGTGTGTGCGCAACGTGTTAGAAAATTTTTGGACCAATTTGGACCCACCCCAACCACTATATTTCGAAATTTGAAATTTTCTCATTAGTTTGTGTTTAATCATTTTCATTGCAAAAATAACATGTTTTTAAAATTATTTATAAATTTATTTTAAAAGGGAGATGTCTTCTGAAGAAACTGTTACCAGAGAAACGTATACTTAGTCTCCTATTGTCTCCCAAAATGTTAAAAACATTGAGTGGTGCGAAGTTT
Organism: Clitarchus hookeri; assembly: GCA_002778355.1. Lineage (NCBI taxonomy): Eukaryota > Metazoa > Arthropoda > Insecta > Phasmatodea > Phasmatidae > Clitarchus > Clitarchus hookeri. The sequence continues at coordinate 23,409 of NQII01010594.1, forward strand.
TCCAAGCATTGCAAGTTCATGTTCAATCATCTCTTTGTAAAATCAACCTGATTTTTGTATGGATTGCTAATTTAATTCGGTAGACAGACATCTTTGAAATAAAATGATACTCCAGACATGTAAACGTGTTCTCCTTTTGTCATAAAAAATGTTAAATAATGCAACGACTGAGCGCAAAGCTTATTTTTAGTGAACTCTTGCAGGAATATCCGAGGGTTTGTTACTGAAATATTTATTTCAATAGAATCTGAATGAACTGATATTTTGGAAGGTCATAACGAAACCTCTCTGTCACCAAACAATATGTAAGCACCCCATGTACGTAACTTGCGCCAAATGCGAAGTGTTAGCTATTAATTTCTGAAGGTCGTAAAGAAACCAATTTTAATGACCATATTTACTTGCCTGTATCTCAAAAATGACATGATTTGAAATTTATATTTATTAATATTCACCTCAAAATTTATGTATGGTTCGACAAGGCTCGACTGCTGTGAAGTAGCATGGCTCCACTCATGCTGGTAATTTCGGAGGAGGGAAGGGTGGTCAGTTTGCCTCCCCTCCTGCTGACTGTGCACGTGATCAATAACCTCAGTAGGGGTGGGTGAAACTTAAACAATTCTAATAGAATATTTTTTATATTTGGCTTTGTATTCAAAATAAAAATTTTTACTTTCAACTAAAAAAAAAGTGCTTTCGGCCAATAAAAATGATTTATTATTACTTTTTGCCCAAAAAACAACAGATTACGAAATGTGCTTACTAACATCAACTTCAATGTTTTTATTTGATTCATACCACACAAATGGCTAGTGAATCATGAAAACATAATGCCCACAAATTAGTCCAAACTGCATTTCGGTGCAAAATAATTGTCAGTATCTAACTTTTCTCACAAGATAGCGAAACAGAATTATTGGGAAAAATGTTTTTATATTATGAAACACTTGTTTATCTTCCCAAACTTCATTCAGCACCACAGATTTTAATCTGTAATGTATGTTTATTTCCCTCACGTCCAACAGTGCATTACGGTGTGATAAACTGCAAGTTTTACAAATTTAACTGCTGTGAAATTGCACCCACTGCAATTCAAATCCCAGTAATGTAATTTTAAAAAATGGGAAATTGTTAATAACTATGATTCACTTCATACCATTTTGCCTGACCTCAGAATACCCATACAGCCAACAGTGTTCTGTTGACAGAATAATAGAGCAAGTAGTAAAGGAATGGAACAGTTACCTTGTGTATATGTAGAAGACAAAGATGGAAACCAAACAAAATTAAAATAACTTGACACTGCACAACATTAACTCACGTAATTTAATAATGTATATGCATGCAACATAATAGAAACATATTATATTGAATCACACTGTTTGGATACACAATTATGCAGTCACTTTTCTGCGACAAATTTTCGCGAATATGATCACATGTTGATTATTTAATGATCATTGCTGTCTTGCAACCAAACCGAAAGTTGTGGTAATAATCTATTCCAAAGGGTGAACTGTCTCAGTGACCAAGTTCTTCTGAAGCCACCATCGAGGACGGTTCGGATTTTTGTCTCTCAGCATTGTGATAGCGACATCGTTATGTGTTTGTGCAGTGTAAAGTTTTTGATAGTTTTTAATTTTAATTTTTTCTTTTTTCATTTTTAAGAGAATTTTGCTGTCATGTTTGTTTACAGAAAAATATTAGTTTTTGGAGATTTATTGTATTTCTGGCTGTACAGGCTTCATTCCTATTGCCAGGCTAACAAAACCCTTTGAATTCGCTTTGAAATGAAATTTCCAGCTTCGCCCAGCCCTAAACCTCAGGTATGGCCAAACCACAATTCTTCACGCAATAAATGCAAATGCTCTGCGACATCCAAATGGAGTAAAAAAATTACCATTGCTTGACTGACGGATCCTACCATGCAATCAATATTCAACTTAATTTTGATATTTGGAGCAAATTCGATTGACATGACACACACGTCTAAATTCACTGAAGCACATGCATGTCACAGAAATTCCAGTCCCTAAACAATTTCAAATTCCAAAGAGGGCAACACTCAAAACTGAAACGTCAATGGAAAAGTCCAGTTTTAAAATATATCCATCCAACCTGAGTTCTCTTCAAAACCTCCGCTTTTGCTAATTCACAGGCGTAATTCGGAAGGGGCGTACAACTTTGAACTTGTAACCACATTTTTTATTAACAGTTGTTCCAAATATTCCGTACTCTTCACACGGTGTAGCCCCTGTATCACAACCACACGTAATGTGAGCTGTGCACTAATGCAAACCACGCAGCTTTTTATTCACTGGACCCAAACCGGAAACACAGCCTACATTCCCAGTTGACTGCCGTTTTTGGACCGCAAACAACTTGATGCGTTCAAGTCAAGTGACCCACCTCCCCACAGTGAAAACATTCGCAATCCTCCAAAGATCATAAAGTCTGCATAGATTCATAGTACAAACGACTGTGTGCTGAACAATTACAACTATGCTGGCTGTCACCTTGTACATCCTGCGGCAGTGCCAGAAACATTAGTCCACTATCAGTGAGCTACACGTGTGCAGGCTGAGGAAAAGGAGCGCGATATTCATTCACAGAAACCAGACAGCCTTCAATCTCAAACTCCAAACTACGTAGCTCCTACAAACACATTGGAGAAGACAACAGTGTGCACAAACCCTGACATGCAGTTTGATGTTATCCAAAACAATGTCCTCCAGTTCACGTTCTGCTATATTCAAAGACAACACACATTGATATGCAATTACATGTAAAACGTAATTAAGTTGTCAAAGATTGTTAACATACATTATGTTACGCTTTTTGAAATATGTCTGGTGAAGAATATAAACAAAGCATTTGACAATTGAAATATTAGACATCACATGGTGTTGTTTTCATTTACGCGTAGCATAAGGATACGTTATTGTTACCTGGAAGTAGAGCTTCAGCAAGGCTTCAGAAGAGAGAGAAGTTATAGNCTTCAGAAGAGAGTGAAGTTATAGTGAATGGACTATAACTAGGCGTTAAAATATAAATATGGTTGTTCAATTGTCTCTTACTCCACGCCATAATAGCCTCATACAAGTGTACTGGTTGTGGTGGCAGATTGTTTATTAATGTTTTATTTCTGTTAATGTAATTTAATAATCTTCTTTTTGTTTACATTTTTCAGTTTTATTTATTTAAATATTGCCCAGTGCTGGAACTTCGAACAAACGGGACTCTTTAATTAGTTTTCTTGGAGTTTTTCACGATGCAGTTTTCGGCAGAATTTCCAGAGCGACGCCTTCAGCTGACGCGGCCGTAATTATCCAGCCTTGCACATTTGTTGGTAGTGCCGCAGCTCAGTCAAATTAAACATTAATTATTTTAAATTTCTAGAAGTGCTGTTTTATTTGTGGAACTTTGTAATTATACCATTGGCTTAAACGACCCGCCCCAGTGGTAGAGAAAATCACTGTACATGATGCCAGTGCATAAATAAACCCCACAAATTTGTTTCACATAGTAACTTATAAACTTAATAACTTCACAAATAAGTCATTAATCACCATATCATTACTGGGAAAAGGTGTAATAACATTTCTTCAGCAGAGACATGAAATAAAATTAGTGGTTATGTCATAGTCTATTTATTTATTTATTTATTGTATTTAAACTAGGCAATGCAATTTATATTTTCTCCCTTAAATTCATATAGTATGGGAGATATATTTAATTATCATGTCTCTTCATAACAACCTAAATTACACACAATGGCAGTACTTTTCCTTCCTTTTCTAATTATCAAGTTAAGCGTTAAAATTCTAAAAACACATTTACCTGTTACAAATATTTAACTCCTTCAAATTAAATAACGTGTTCCACAGTAACTTTGAAAGTTTTATTGCTAGTAGATCTTGGAAAGGAAATGACCTGATATTTGCGTTGGTATCTCACCTCTATTAATTTTAAGGAGAAGGGTTGTCTTGTAATTGCTTTTAATCGAATACTGCTGAGTTGTTTACATTTTACAAATGTTTATAGGTGGGTCAATCCATGCATAATAATTATTTTGCAATATCAAGTTACTGCTACAATACAGGTATTAGAACATAATTGCAACAGAAACACCACATAAATAAGAACACACTTATAACCCTACTATTGCTATTATTATTAGACGAGAAACTATAAAAATAATTCCAATTGTAATCTGTGCACATGGTGTGCATGCAACATTATAACTATATTGCTTGCATATTATACAAAAATTTAAAACATACTCTATTAAATGTTGAGTTATGTTCTAAGGAACTTAGTAATCTATTTAAACTTAAATATGTATACTGGCGGTACACAATCATCAAATGTTCTAATACATAAATAAAATTTTTGTCCTCAATTTATGAAGATCGTCATTTAAAAAAATATCGATGTTGTATGCCATATCTCAATGACCAATCAACCGATTCCCATAAGATATTAAACGCAAGTAGTGGCACAATATGGTATGTAAACTGACATGTTTCAGGAGCTGAAATCTATTCCTGTCTTCAGGCACACAGTTTCAGACACACCTACAGACTGCCTGTAACATCTGGCTAAAATAAGGGAATATATAGATGAGTTGCTTCCTAGCTCAACTAATAACAGTGAAGCTGTGTCCTGATTGATTGTGCAGCTTAAAAATGGATTTATTAGCAAAATTTTTTCAAATGTGGCAAAATGCCTGAGTGGCATATCTGAGTTTGTGAGAATGGAGGTCTTAATGAAAATAATAGAACTAAATTTGATTTCTAATTTATTTACACAGCTATTATTTACAGCACCATTAAATTAACTTTCTCTACTAATACTCATTTTACGATTTAGTGAGCGCAATATATAATATCTATTTCAACTCTAATTAATATCTTTCTTAATGTTGCTGTTTTGTTATAGTCATTTAACTCATACTCATCATTAACATAATTTCCAGTCCATCTGTTGTCATCATTTGTGATGTCATTCATTCACACATCTAGTCCAATAGTCCATGCTGCCAGCCGCACTCTTCACTGATTGATGCTCCCAGTGGTAAATTTCTCTTCCGCTGGTCACTTCTCTCGTCGCTCGCTATCTATAGCTGAAACTCAGCCACTAATCCATTCAACAACAACTCGGGGGCCCGTCTCATTATTTACAATCTGCTGGCTTTTAACCTGGAAAGTTTGATTCACCCTGAGTCACGCTTCGAAAAACTAGGGCAGCAAACCACTCAACAATTCTTCAGATAAATGCAGTTACTCAATACAACCAGTGTCAGCAGCACGCGCCGCAAAAGGGATTACCGTGTCCGCTCGCTTTTTGAAATAGATATGTGGTACGCTCGCCTGTCATTCAAAACATTCCATTGAATTGCTGCCGCCACTGTCATATTACTACTTCGTACAGCACTTCCAATCGCTTGTACGGGATGCGAAGCAGAGAGCGTGCAACACTCCTTCCTCCTCAAGTTTGTTCATCCCGAACAGACTCTGCGACGTCAGGATCATCATAGAGTGCCAGTCGGTCAATGTGGACAACCTTCGGCTTCGTCCGAGAGCCTTGACTACAAATCCATAAGACCACATCATTGATCTTCTTCAGAATCCTGCTGTAGGGGCCTTCACAACATTTCTGTAGCTTCGGACTGTACCCTTTTCTCCTCTGTGAGTTTGTACAGCGACACCAGTTGTCCTATTTGAAATTCCTCGTTTGACATTCTCCTATCATACCGCATCTTCATCCTGTCACTATTTATTCTGAGGTGCTTAGGAGCAAAATTATGAATGCCAACAAGTCTATTATGTAATTCGCTGGTATAATCAGGGACTATAGCTTCCTCTTCTGTCGGTCGGCCAAACAGCAGGTCACTGGGGAGGCGTAGCTCTCTTCGAAACAGCATCCTTGATGGTGTTACCACTCGTGAACTGCTGAGTGGTCAGCAAGAAGAAACAATAGCAACTTTGAATCCCAGTCCTTTTGGTTGTCTGCCACAAAGATTGACAGGTACTGCTCAAGAGTGCAGTTTAGCCCCTCGACCATTCCATCCAACTAAGGTTGTAAGGCTGTAGTCCTAGTCTCTTTCAGCCCCACAATTTTAGTCACCTCCTGGAAGACTACAGCCTCAAAATTTCTACCCTGATTATAATGGAGTTTAGTGGCACCCCAAACCTCGAGAAGACACGCTCTATAAGGGCATCTGCTACTGTTTATGCTTNAGACACGCTTTATAAGGGCATCTGCTACTGTTTATGCTTCCTGGTTTGGAAATGATTTTGGGCCACCAGTAGATACCGTTTACCTCTCTCTGTGACAGGCAAGTGGCCCAGAATATCTACTGCCATCCTCTCGAATGGGCTCCAACATTGTATTTCTGGAGGTGACCTTGTCCCCTGGTCATTGGGCTCTTCCTCGCAGTACAAGTGTGACCACTCTCTGCCTCATTATGCAGTTCCTTTAAGACGTCTGGAACTCTGCATTATGGAAGGACCAACTGTAAGCATGTGTGTTTTCCATCAATACTTTACTAGATATCTCTTCCCATTTTGGCAGACAGCCACCTTCTTTTCACTTTAATAATGGCTGCAAAGTGGGATCATTTAGCTGGTCTTTCCTAATACCCTCATCACTCCAGGTAAAGACCGATCACAAGATAAAGAACTTTGACTTCTTGTCCTTCGTACCTTCAGCGATTCACCACTCTTTTCTTTCTGGCTTTCACAATAATGACAAAATGGCTCGCATGGCCTCCTAGAAAGTGCATCTGGTTAGCAATGAAGGAATCACATATCTGTGCTGCATTTCAAAGTCATTTTCTTGTAGATGCTGTATCCACTGGGCTATTTGACCTTCAGAGTTCTGGAATTTAGTAGCCAGCGTAATTAATCATGGTCGGTTCTTAGAATAAAATGTCTGCCATAAAAGTGAGGGTGAAAGTGGGAAATTGCCTTCACCATGGCCAAAAGCTCCCTGTGTGTAACACAGTATTTTCTCTCAGGCTTATGCAATACCTTACTGAAGTATTGTAGTGATGTTTCCTTCCCATCCTGAACTTGAGATGACACTGCTCCAATGCCATCATCACTAGCATCAGTGTCCAAAATGTTTACACCCTCACTTTTCGGGAAACCCAGGACTGGTGGAGTAATCAGAATTTTCTTTTGTTTACTGAAAGCATTTTCACAGTCAGTGGTCCAATGAAATCTCCTTTTCACCTCAGTCTGTTCATGTAGTTGCATAGCGATCATGGCGAACCCAGGTACAAATCGACGATATTAGTCACATAATCCCAGAAGAAAACTCAGCACTCCAGTTTACAGAGTCTAGGCGTGATAGGTGCTCTTCAAATGTTCTTCCTGTCACAACAATGTCATCTAGGTAAACCTGACAGATATCTAAAGACAGAACTTTTTCCATCAGGCATTCGAAGGTAATAGGGTCATTATATAGTCCACAAGGCATAACTTTGAACTGCCAGGTTCCTTTCCCTTGGACACAAAATGCACTCTTCTCTTGGTCCTCTGGGGCCACCTCCTACTGCCAGTACCCACTCTTCATGTCCAAAGTAGAAAACCTTTGTGAACCAGCTAGGCTGTTTAATGTGTCATCTATCTTTGAAAGCAGGTAAGAGTCTTTCTTTGTCACATTATTAAGCTGGCAATAATCTACACAAAACCTCCGAGAACCATCTTTCCTCTGAGCAAGTACAATGGGTAACGAAAATGGACTAACTGCTGGTCTATCACATCTAACTCATTCATTTTCTTCAGAATTACCTCAACTGCCTCGTGCAAAGCTAGTGGTAGTCGTCTTGGTGGCTGCTTTATGGGCCTGGCATTTGTGTATCAATATAATCGCAGGTCACGTTAGTCCTTCCAGGGTCATTTGGTCCACATGAGAAGGAATCCCTATTACAGTAATTCAGAGACAGCATTCTCCTGTCGCCAATTCAGATTTTTCTTTGTTCAAACTAGCAGTTCCTACAATACTTCTGGTAAATCACATTCTATATGTTTTACTCTAGAATCTTCAGGATCATTTGGAAGTACCTATGTGACCTGCTTGCAAACACCTATCATGGCCTCCTCCTCCTCAAGACAAATGACACTATCCAAAAAAATTTATCATTCTAACTGTAAATCATAATTAGAAGAGACCAGAGTCCTTGCTACAACAACGCCAATCCTCTCTGCTCGCTCAATTAGACTCAAACATCTGACAAACTTTCCTTGACATCTGCCTGGAATGACAATTTCACTAGAAGTGGGCAGCACAGTGGGTTGACCAGATACTACTGGCCAGTTAATTGGGGAGGACAGATCATGCCGTGTTGGCACCACCAAGTCTGTACTGCCTACCCGTAGCACAGCAAGCCAAGTATCGATACAGCACCCCAGCCTACGCAGTACATCAAGCCCCAAAAGCCATTCATCGTCTGTTTCTGCTATGTAAACATTGTGCTCTATGCTAAGATCACCCAGCCTCAAGATTACTTTTCTCTTACCGCCGATAACTGATGTGATCTCACCTGTTACTGTAGTTAAATAGCACCATTCCATACTGTTGTCGGGCGATCGCTGGGGGGAAGGCCCGAGAATGTATGGTCTTACTACTGTTATGGTCGCCCTAGTGTCGACGACCATCTGGCAAAGGAACATCATTCAGGCGCTTTCCCCTCCACCAGTATTGCATCCNCGAACGTGCTATATTCTCACCATCCTCTCTCTGCCTCTTTTCCCGCTGCTGCTGCTGTGGGCAGTAGGCTCTCAGGTGCTCCGGCTGTCCACATGACCAACACTCAGGCTGTTTAGGTGAGGGGCTGTGAAGCTCTGTAGCACAGACCGTGGAAGCAAACATCATCCTGTTTAGATACGTCCATACTAAGTTCTCCAATATTCCTAAATATAGTCCTTGGAAAATATCTTCTCCTCCTATAGTGTCTTCGTGGCATGTTGAATCACTGTTGTCTGGTTGAATCACTGTTATTGGTTGAATCACTGTTCTTGGTTGTTGGTGCAGGGTCTGGCAGGTGGGAAGATGCTGATTTGTTCTTCCCCAACTGTCTGATGTGTCTCCTCTATTGACACAGAGCAAAATGACTTGTTACACTCTTGGTGGACTTCATGCTGTCTTCATCGTCTTCATTCAGCATCACTGCCCGTACCTGACATTGCGATATGGCTCCCTGTCTTGCTGACTCCACCTCCAGTACTTGGGCCAGGGCGTCCTGCATGTTGTGGGGTGCAGCCAGACGTACCACTTGCCGTACCTCTGTGTTGGCAATGGCATCGTTAAAGAAGCAGACTGCGGTGATGTCGCGGGCCACCTCGGGGTACTCTTCAAGAGATAGGTGGGAGACCCCTCAATGTCTTGCCATAGCTCCTGCAGTGGCTCCCCTGGTTGCTGTGTGCGGCTTCGCAGCTGGTCATTGTGGGCATGTCGCAGGTATCGGTCGTCGAAACGTAGCTCCAGAGCCGACACCAGTGTGGGGTACTCCAGTGGATGTCACTCTGGCAGAGATTGTAGTATGCACAGTGCAGGACCTCTCAGTACAGCAGTGAGGAAGTAAGCCCACTGCTCGGCTGACCAGCCATTCAGGGGGGCAACTATTTCAAACTTATGTTGGTACTATCATCAAGAAGTCTGGCCATCGTAAGGGGCAGGCTTAATTGAGAACCCCTTCTACTCTCCTGGCTGAGCGACACCAATGCCGCAGATCTTGCTCTCCTCTGAGGCCGATGTATTGATTTCGACTTGCACTACTTCTTCACTTTTCTCGGCTGCTGGTGTGGTGATATTGAAACACTGTTGTTGAGGAGATTCGTGCAGTTCCTTCTCCAATGCACTGATCTTCTCTTTCAGTTGACGCTGTCCATCCTTTGACTGACACTGTCCATTCTGTCATTTACAGCATTCACTATTTAATTTACACTGTCCATTGTTTTATTCACACTGTCAATTTTTGTGTTCATTAACTCGCTAATTGCCTTTTATTTTACTGTCTACATTTTCTATTTTCTTGTCTACAGTTTAATGTACGGAGTCCTTTTTCTGTCTAAATTTTCATTTATACTATTTACAGTTTCAATTACATAACTAATTTGGTTATTATAGTTTCATTCTAACTTTCTTTCACATAACTACTTGGGGTATTTACAGTTTTGTTCACTTTATTAATTTTGGTATCAAAGTGGTTACACTTGCGCTCACTTGGCTACGTAATCCCTTTTTTAACGCTCGCATTGCTTCTAGTTCTGCAGACATTTTTCTAGTTAACATTCACAGTGATGGTTCTAAAAAACAGTCTTAATTTTTGTGGCATACAACTATTACAATTATTTAATAATTACCTCCATCCCACTTCTGACACTAGTGTTGAAAACACCTGAGGGGCATATCTGAGTTTGTGAGCAATGGAGGACTTAAAAAAAATAAAATAACTAAATTTGATTTCTAATTTAGCCACAGCTATTATTTACAGCTTTAAACTATCTATCTCCACTCTTACTCTTTTTATTACTTAGTGAGCACAATATATATAATGTCTATTTCAACTCTAATTAACGTCCTTCTCAATGTCGCTGTCTCGTTATAGTCATTTAACACATACTCATTAACACCTGCAGGCTGTCTGTTGCTATCATTTGTGATGTCTTTCACTCATGCATCTAGTCCAATAGTCCAGCCTGCCAGCCGCACTCTTCACTGCTTGATACTCGCAGTCGCAGATTTCCCTTCTGCTGGTCNCTCCTGCCACTTGTCGTCTATGGCTGAAACTCAGCCACTTGTCTATTTAACAACAACAATTCGGAGAGCAGTCGCATTATTCATACTCTACTGGCCTTGACCTGGAAAGTTTGACGCACCCTGAGTCATGCTTAGAGAACCTAGGGCAGCACACCACTCAAAAATATGTCAGATAAATTCAGAAACTCAATACAGCCAGGGTCAGCAGCGCACACCGCAAAAAGGATTATTTTGTCGGCTAATATTTTGTAACAGATTCACAGTTCACTCGCCTACCATTCAAAACATTCCATTGACTTGCCACCACCATCATATTTCTACTGTGTCCATCACTTCCACTTGCTCGCCCGGTATGTGAAGCCGCGAGCGCGTAACACTATGTTGGTAGTTCACAATTATATCATTAATTATATAATTATTAGGGCTGGGCCAATCATTTCGATGCCGATCATCAGTGCCGATTAGAGCACATGTTGTTTACCTAATGTTGCATATTTATTTCTGACTGACATTGAAAAATAATGTTGGTTATATCACACACCAGTTACCAAACACTTAAATCTTATTTCACTGTCTCTTCATTACAAAAATAATAATTAATTAACAAATAAGCAATAGCATTGACCTAAATTCTTAGTTGTAAATCCGCTGCTGTTAAAACCACCACGTGATGTACTTGCACCACAAAATAGGCACATGTCTTTTGTACTTTAGTTAAGACCACGTCGGGCGCTTACTTTGAAAATGACAGGCATTTTAAAATTTTGGGTGTTGTCATATTTCGGGAACCATTTAACTGATTTAAACCAAGTTTTGTATGCTGGCAGACCATTGTTCAAGCATACAATTTTGAGATAGATATTGTTTTCGGTCCGTTAGTAAAATAGCACCAATTTAAAAAATTATATTTTACATTATATCTTGAAAACGATTAAACCGATTCTCACCCAATTTGGCATGTTAGTAGTATTATGGTAGGTCATGTAAGCGTAAGTGGTTAAATTTAATTAGTTACTTATTTCTAGAATGGTGGCCATACAAAAGTTATGAGCTTATTTAGTATATCTGCCATACCATGAAACCAATTTTGACCAAATTTTGTGTACTGAAAGTATATATTACAAGTATCATATATACTAGTGAATAACCACTTTTGTCTGCCATTTTGGAAGATAGCACTCTATGAATAAATAAAGTTTTTAGGTCATAACTCAGTAAATAAGTAACCGTTTCATTTCCAAATTTGGCAAACAAGTTGTACTGATGCAGGTGGTGTACATTTATATGTTTTATGTTAGTCAGCTGCCTCTTATTTTCAAAATGGTTGCTAAATAAATGTTTTAGCTCAGTATATTTTATTATCAAAACAAATTCCAACTTTACTTTGTATGCTGGCAGTACATATTACAACCATCGAATGTGTCTATGAAGAGCCTCATTTCTCTGCCATTTAGTAAGATAGCCCTACCTATAAAAAATATTGATTTTTATCTCGTGTCTCAAGAAATAATCAACGCATTCTTTCAAAATTTTGCTAAGATGTTGTACTGTGGTAGGCCATAATAATAAATGTATTATTTTCTTTTTCAAGTAGAATAAACTAATTTTCAGAATGGCAGCTATAAAATCAATCTAGCTTTGTGGACGATATCTACGAAATTATGTAATATATTTTAACTTCACTCGGTATATTGGCAGTATACAATCATCTAAATTGGTACTACATTACTTTTTGTCCTCCATTTATGATCATCACCTCATGAAAATTATTATGCAATGTATCGAGAACCAATCAACCTATTCCACCAAATGTTGCTCTGGAACATTTCAATTAAATTTGTACCAAATTGTGAACACCATAAATGCCACAGAAGGTCATGTAAACTTTCATGATTTAAATTTGTCAGACAATGATGTTCAAAATGTAATAAAGTTCATCACACACGCTATGGTAGGCCATGAAAACTTAAATGTTTGAAGTCCTTCCTACCAACTTAGCTTTTAATAAATTATTTAAAAATGAATTGCACGCATGTTGAGGAAAGAAGATTGATTACTTATATCGGTAACTTCTTGTTAATATGTTCTGTTAAATCTTACATTTATTCATCACGTTATGTGTCTTTAGTTCAGGTGTACAGTGTTGTATCTAAGAACTTAGGTATTTATGTACAGCCTATGCTACTCTTACGTTGTTTTATACCCATTCTTTAAATGGATATGTTAATGGCCTTATGGTATGTAATTTCATAGGTGTATTTGGATTTGTTGTTGTAGGACCTACTGGGACACTCGACTGTGAGAGAGTAAAAAATATTGAGCAAAGTACACAAGGAATTGGATGGAGATTCAAGATGGAAGAATTACAGACAAGTTTACAGATCAAGTTGGATTTGCCTGAAGAATGTGACAGAACTGTTTTGTGTCATAAACTTCAAGCAGCAGGGTCAACTGGCAACACCAAGAACATTCAGGAACATGCACATACTAGTGAAAGATGTTTTTCATGTGCAGTATGTTCCACCAAGTTTAATGAGGAAAAATATCTGAGAAGACACATTCGCACACACACTGGAGAGAAACCATTTTCATGTACACAGTGTCCAGCCAAGTTCAGTGATATATCAACCCTAAAGAGACACATTCACACACACACTGGAGAGAAACCATTCTCATGTACACAGTGTCCAGCCAAGTTCATTGTTAAAGCACATCTAACAAAACACATTCGCACACACACTGGAGAGAAACCATTCTCGTGTACACAGTGTCCAGCCAAGTTCAGTACTAAATCAAATCTAACTACACACATTCGCACACACACTGGAGAGAAACCATTCTCATGTGTACAGTGTCCAGCCAAGTTCATTGTTAAAGCACATCTAACAACACACATTCGCACACACACTGGAGAGAAACCATTCTCATGTACACAATGTCCAGTTAAGTTCAGTGATAGATCACATCTAAGGACACACATTCGCACACACACTGGAGAGAAGCTACTCACATGTACACAGTCTCCAGTTAAGTTTAGTGATGATTGACTCTGATGTGCACCTGCTTTTCATATTAAGTTTAGTTTGAAAGGACTTATCATGATGATCATGTAAAATCACTTTATTTAATACCAATTGTATGTACTTAAGTGTTAAAGTGTAGCATGCAATTATAACTCGTGTGAATTAATTATTGTTGACTATAATATGTGTAAAGAGGGTGAAAAATCATAAATAAATGTTGCCACAAGTAAATGTGATAAGCTGTTTATCTACGATAAAATGTGAAAATGCTAGCACACGCACACACACACAGTTGCACATTTGTGACGTTTTTCTGGAAAAGCTAGCTTCGTAATGTGTAAGACACTGCTAAATGGTGGAAGGGCGCTGTTGGTAGTAAACCTAGCGGCCACGTGGCGAAAATACATAACATTAAAAAAAACATAACACTTCAAATGGTTCAGACATTCAATGTGCCGTTTTAAGTTTGTGTTACTATAGGACCTTGTTGATGTTCCGCCTCTCGAAACCAAATATTTGCAAATATTGTAAACAGTTTTGCATTCTTACGCGTTGCTTACGGTACAAAGAAATTCCACAAATCGATTTTTATTCCAGTCATATCATTTGTTTATTGATGGCACACTGTAATGTTCCTGCGGCTCGTTATTCCGGTATATTTAATATTATTGCAGCCTCAAAGGTTAAGCGCCATCTTGTAACGTTCCGCACTTGTTACACTGCCGAATGTTTACGTTGCCACGGCTTGCCCTCGACTAGATCAGAAGGTAGTAACACGAGACTCAGAGAATGGACGCCGATTAATTAAGAAAGAAGAAGTTCCAGATTGGTTTGTTATATATATTTATTTAACTATTGAAGTTTCACAGCTCACAGATGTGTTGCCGGTATACAGAGTACGAACCTCACAGATAAATATAAAAGTACAGAAAAGAGCGCCACAGTCGTTTATAGATTATTCACGTGTCTTGAAAATTAGCCCGAAGAAATAATAACTGCTGCTACCTCCCACACCGGCGGAGAAATAAATGAATAAAGTTTAGTGGCCGACGTGGGGGTTGTCGTCCTGACTGAACACGGCCTAGGCAAGCATTGTACTACGACGACTACTGTTCTGACCTGCCCTCACGGGCGACTTGAAGTGAAGTAACTCTCCCTGACAACTGACTTGAATAAGACTGCTCCCAGGGCGACAGACAGACACCTCTTTTGTGCTGCCTCTCGCCCCCCTCTTCATAGATAAGGGCCTGGCCACGCACGCTTTCCCTCGTTATCAAACTGCTCCGCACGAACTAATACTGCTCCGTCAACATAAATGAACCTCTCGTACAACAAAAACTTGTTGACGTTGCCTGAACCTGCGCTGGGGGAACTAAAATTGTCGCTGCATTCAACATCAAGATAAACTAACCTCTCGTATAACCAAACAGCGCCGGAGGAACTAAAACTTGGTCTGATTTGTGCAATCTTTGGGCATCTATCGTGTCCTAGGAACACTACAGAAGTAGAAGCAAAGAGACATTTTGCACGTTGAGTCACAGGCCTAGAGACCTTATTCTCTTCAATGTGGTTTCTAGAGTTGAAATAAGATTTTCAAAACTATCTGCAAAAGTGAGCACATTAACATAGAATTTCAGTTAATTGGGAATTATTTTTTAAGACATCTTCCATACGGCGCTGCCAAATCGCAGGTATATTTGCACCACCATATACTGCACAATTTGGTCAAATATATCCATGTGTACGGGTGTTGTGTGTCTGTACATGTCGAAATTCTACAACTATAGGCAGATGTGCGCAAGCACCTGTAATGTTCAAATTACAGAAAATATTAGCTCCATTCATACATTTGAATTTGTTCGTGGGCTTTGGGATAGGGTATTCGTCTATGATCATGTGTGAGTTCTTGTAGGTTTCTAGTTGCCTGTACTGCAAAATTTTCAATTTTTCTTGGTAACATCATGTGTTGGATAGGCCCATTCCAAATGTTCAACCTTCTCATAGAAACCTGATGCGATCTTTGCATCTATCTCTTTGGCATAGGATTCGCGTAGAGCTAGTGGTACCTCACAAGCACGAGTGAAGATATGTTTTGTTCCTGGCTTCAGGTGCACTGTAGAAGGTGGTCCAGTTAGTTTGCTGAAAACATCCTCATAGTGGGCTAACAACTGCTTGATTTGAGTTTTCTGTCCAGGGTTCAGATATGGAACAGCGGCAGTTAATGAGAGAACTGCCGTAGGAGCAGAAAATAATTTCACTAAATTTATCTCGTGAACCAATTCAACTATCCATCCTCATCCAAAAAGAGTGTCGAAATCACCATAGAAAACATAACGGTTGAGTCTCTGTGTTGTCTGTCCGAGTGTGGTATTGACTGGTAAACTGCCTATACAAGTGATGATAAAGTGACCTGTGTAGCTTGGGAAATCTATTTGTCTTTTGATGGGAGAATGTTGGTTTTATGGTTCAGAAACTTTTCTCACTAACTATACTACAAGGTGCAAAATTAACATATGCTCACCCAACTGTTTCACTGTGTTGATGTCTTGGATTTACTGAATTGTTGTAAAGAGTCTATGTCTCATTACAGTTGGGCATGATCTGTAATTCTATCAGCATTTTGTACTAACTTTGACTTGCAGACCTTGGCAATGTGACTCATCTTGCCACAGGTATAGCATCTGCAGCTGCGAAATGGGCATTGGTCACGAGTGTGCTGTCCTCTGCAACCATTGCATTACTTCTGATGTGGCTGATGATCCGGCAGTA
This sequence comes from Clitarchus hookeri, assembly GCA_002778355.1. NCBI lineage: Eukaryota > Metazoa > Arthropoda > Insecta > Phasmatodea > Phasmatidae > Clitarchus > Clitarchus hookeri. Next base: position 39,971 of record NQII01010594.1, read on the forward strand.
TTTACTTCACTGGTATTGTGTCTCGCTTCTACTGTGTGGGTCAGTTGAGTATGTTGCAAAGAATGCGCACATGTCTATGAGTTTGGGTTCATGCCAAATCGCTCTTATTAAATGGCACATATCACAAACATTAAATATAGCATGAATAAAACATATTTACTCTGGGAAAATTATTCAAGTTGGTAATAAAAGGAAATAGAACTGTATTCGTTATTTATGTATTGGCTGTATTTCTCAGTCCACTATAAAAATAAGGTAAACAAACACATACTTTATTTTATTATTTAAATAATTATGTCCCTAAATATTCTTGAGGTGGCACCTGTGTAATGTGGTTACAGGCCAGGTTCATTATAAGAAAAGGGGTGTTAGTAAATGTGTTGATTTACATCAAACCACTTTCCATTATACCTGATTGCAAATGTAATCACACTCTCTCCCACTTCACATGCACCAATCTTGTTGGGCTTCATTGAATATATATAATACACATGAGGTACACATGTAGCATGTGTGGGCAGCACAAGGGAGGTGTTGGATTTGTTGGAACACCTCTTCCCTCTTCTGGCTTTTTCATTTCCGCACATGTATATCTCCAGGGGTCATAAAATGATGATGTCGACCAGCCCAGACTCACATGGCCGAAGAAGTTGTCTCTCGGGGATGTGCAAACAAGACAGCCAATTGACCTTGGTGGTGGTGGAGCAGGCCAACCAGCTGCCATGATGGTGGCAAGGTTGCACTGAGCTGTCTTTCTGCCGTTCGGGGTGTGGCAACAACCTCTGTAGAGGACACATTATAGCTGTGCAGTGATAGCAGAATGAACAGTCTTTAGGGTAAAGAGGCATGGTGTGCATCACACACCACAACCACGGGAGGCCGCTACAAGCTGGTGACCAGACTCCATGCAGTCTGGCATACCAGGTTGGAAGTGTCCAGTATCCTCACTAAAGCCACAG
>NQII01010595.1:0-20977 GCA_002778355.1 Clitarchus hookeri
ATATTGCCCGAACCATCGCCTGTGTTCCCCAGCCTGAGCGACGACGGACATCGATGTATAAACGTTTTCATTCGGGGTCTTGAGAGCCGGTGACGGTGAAGTATGGAGCAGCGCCGGGAAGAAAGGTCGATTCGTTACGTTCTGGAACAAAGTCGGCAGCTAGTCGAATGTTGGTAACACACCCTGAGGCTTAGGCATACTGTCCACATTATAAGCTGTTTTGCGCGTTCAATTAAAATATTCTTTTCTGCCACGTCACTAAACAAGCACTTGTGCTCGCACGACTTTTGACTTCAAGGGCGTCTGGGGATGAGAACGGGCAGTCGGATGGTTTCTCTCTTTTTTTTTTTTCCCCCTTCGTGGATTCTGTCCGTAAGCCGACGAACGGTGTGCAGAGCTCCAGCAGAAAACGTTTTATTAAAACACCGTCCAACGTGTCTGAGTGAGGTCTGCTTACGAATAGCATTTAAGAAACATCACGCGTCTGTATACTTTTATCAGTTCTTCCATTTCTCTCTAAAATATGTTTTTGTGAAAGTGAAAATGGCTCAAACGGGTGTTTTCACGGTCTTTTTTAGGTATGAACATTCCGGTACAAAACGTCAAAAAGGAATAGGGACGTGCATCAAATCTTTATTTTTATTATTACGTTATTAAATGGGAGGGTCTCCGCTGAAGACTGAACGCCAGTTCAGTGCTTTGCGCGTAGAGGCGATGAGAGAGTTGATGCGCATGCCTTGGTCGCCCCTAGCGCTCCCACGCTCTTAGTCATCAGACGTGAAAAATTCCTTCAACCAGACGATAGTAAACTGAGCAATTTCGGAAGCCCTGCTTAAGATCTACTTTGTATGAACATCGTGTATTCTTACGCCATGTGTAAGACTAACATTGTCATAGGCCTGATCACTTACTCATGCGGCGGTCAAGTGAAACTCTGAAATTATTAGAATAGTAAATACTTTACAAATTTGCTAATTGTTACATATATTTGCATTAAAAAAAAAAAACAGAAAGTAAAATAAATCATTTTTGTATTCAGAAATGTTTACCAAACACTTTTAATTCAACGTTAAGACATGGAATTAATTTCCCTCTGTCGTTGCCAACTTTACTGGGCGCATGCCAGTTAAAGTACCGCGGGAACAGTGACATTTTTCAAATATTTATTTCAAAAGTGCTTAATTAACCGCGAACAGCGTATGTTTTAGTTGGTAAACTGTTCCGTAGCTTATTTAATATTCCCGGTTTCCAAAGCGGGATTGATTTGATTGAAAACATTACGAGAATTACGACGATGGTATCTGTGAGTATAACAATTGTATTATGGTGGGCGAGCAAGTTCCGTTTCATTATGAAGCGCACGGCGTATTTCTCCAACAGCACCCACAAGTGACTGTCATACGCCGTCTTGACGTCATCTCTTCTTTGAAACGCGTGATCGGTTTCGCAGATGTAACCGTCGCCCGTTTTCGTTAGCGCTTTCTTCCCGCCTTCCCGCCACAGCGACGCGAAGCGAACCTGTCTCGGACGGCCGGCGCGCAGCTCGTACCGCGCAGTGACGCCACCGGGGGCCAATCAGCAGCCGCGCTGATCACGTGACACCATCTAGAAAACTCGATACCATAGAAAGCAGTTTGACCCGCTGTTCATTGTGCTTGGAGTTGCGAGGTGTGGTGTGTTTCGAAGCGTTTGTGATCCGGTGTCGGTGTGTCTCATTACGCGTAGTACCCGAAGAAGTAAGAAGTAAATTCCACAATGGCATCGAACAGGGCAACAAAATCTGGTTTGGCGGCGGATGCGTACAAAAAGGTAAGAGTGCTGCGAGATGGCGTATTTAGTTTGGAAGATATCTGTAGGTTTTTTTTTACGAGGGTGACAGATTGACTGTCGCGAAGGAATGCGCGTTGTATAGTTCACGTTTTCAGGGGTAGGTGCTGTGACACGAACGAGTTTGCTTAATAGAACATATATTTTAGGATGATTTTGGTATTAGATCCACGATGCCTCAAGTATGCGGTGGCAGCTGCAGCAGTAGGTTGGTTATCGATTGGTTGGTAAACAGCACGCCCTTGTGTAGGAGATGATTTGACCGGCTGCGAGCGGGATTGAGCAAATTTGCGCGCCAAACTGCCAATTTTCAGTGCGCAATTTGTTTGCTGTCATTATGGTTATTGCTAATGCAAGCAAAAGAGTGCTATTTTTTCTAATTTTAATATATACCTATTTCCTAAAGTTTTCTATCTTTTCATTCGCTATTTTGTAGATTTCCATATATCTAAAAGAAACATGGCTGTTTGTGTCTTATCTTGAAAACAAATTTTGTTGCGCAAAAATGAGTTGGCTAAACAGACGTTGTTTATATACATACATAAAATATAGGTTTACAATAGCATGGGAGGTTCATTCCTTATATTTTGTACCGAATTAAAAGCTACCATATTTCCGTACACTCAAACAGTTTAAAATAACGTGAGCAATCAATATTAAACTTTGAATTTGGACCGAAAGCCAATCCTGTTGACGTTTAGTGTTCAAAAGGCCGCAACTGTGAAAAAGCAACAAATANTTTGAATTTGGACCGAAAGCCAATCCTGTTGACGTTTAGTGTTCAAAAGGCCGCAACTGTGAAAAAGCAACAAATAAACACTTGGAAGTTTAATACAGTTGTGACAATATTGTTTAATCTCAAATATAAATTGGCAGCATGCAAACACAGCATTGTGTTCCGGAATAAATTGACAGGATTCGTAATACTGCATAGAGTTTTAATGTGTAAAGTTAAAATGTATATAGAATATGACGTGGTGTGTAATTTAGTTTAAATACATTACAAAAACGACTGCTTTGCACCAAGCGTTTTCGTAGTCGTCGCGTAGAATGTAACGGGGTTATCGCGTCCCAGACTGGGCGTGGCGTGCATGACAAGGCAACGTGGCACGAAATAAAACACGCTTAAATAAAGGCGATTGCGACTACGTTTGTAGGACTGATATTGATAGTTTGTATTTATTTCTATTCATACTTAACAGTTTACCGTGTTAGATAAGCCGAACGGCTTTTCGGGTGTTAGCCTAGCGTGGAAGGCCCCAGCTCAAGTTCGATCTGTTCTGCGAGGCAAAGTAGAGACGATTAGAAAGTGTTTATTTTGAAGGAAGACTGGGGTGGATCCTAGTCATTCGTTGTCCGCTAACAACGCAGTAATACTGCGTGTCTCGGCTTTCGTTTAATCACACGTTGCCTAGTTTTTTTTTTCCAACCAGCTAAAATGGTTGTTATAATAGGTACCACCATATCGTACTGGACCACATAAGACGTTTGCGTGTTGTATTTAAGGACTCTCGAAGAGAAAGTAGCCACACAAACACGCTAATATCTTTACATGCGTCACATTACGTTAGACTTGAATGCGCGGATTATAGTCGGTAGTCGGAGCTGTTTTTTTTAGGTGACATCAGTTCAATGAGAAGATAACAGAAACCATTAGAGCAGTAGAAAATAGAATTGAAACGTAAGATAAAATATTTGCAGTAAAAATTATTTCAGTTAAAAAAGAAATGCCAGTAAATACTGGCGGGATAGTGCGTTCGTCGTGCCAGCAAAGATTCCTGCGAGGTAATGCTGGCCACCTTTGTAAGAGTTATAAGCAGTGTTGCTTTAACTTCGGTGCAGTTGGCAGCCCTGTTCTCGCCTGAGAAGACACTCCCAAGTCAAGCTGGTGTCAAAATACAGACAACTTTAGGGCGTGAGTCATAAGAGATGCCGACGGACAAAAAAAAATATATATATATTTGTGGTTTCACAAAGCAACTATCTGCCTGTGTTCTCGTGTTACATAAAGCGTAAGTACAGTTTCAAAAAAATTTACATAGAACACACTACGCGACAAATATCGGAGGTCTGGACGACCATTGAGACAGATTTCAGAGTTGCCAAAGATTTTTTTTTTTACACAAATCGACATACAAAAATTAGTAGAATATTAAGACTTAACCATAGTTACGGCTAATTCTCCTCAGGTTAGGTACAAAACGAGTTTTCTATGGGAGAGTTTGGCATAGGGAGAATTTACGCCGCTAGGTGCGCAGTGTTCCAAAGAGGTAACTTATAATTAAAATTTTAAGGTACGTGAATAATACAAAGGGTTTTACTTAGTTGAGAAGTTATCTTATATTTTATTTAAAATTATTGCAATTATTTTGTTTTGTAATGTAGAAAATTGAGAAAATCTGGTTCTCATGCGACACGAATGCTTACCTAGTGGCAACAAATTTTAGTTGCCAAATTAAAGGCATTGGTCTTCCAAACCTGAGTAGAATAAAACCTTACGTTAGTCTGTTTCAAATTAAGTAAATGTGGACAGTATATTGGCCTAAAAAATATTATGGGCTTGCTAGTAACTACCCGCCGTAATAAATTGGAACAATTGGAAATTAAAAAAGATCCCATCGAATACCTAATATTACATATTCGCTAAACGTACGTACAAACGCATAGTACTCTTATTGGCCTTTTCCACAGTCAATGTTCCTGAAACTTCTGGGGTCAAACGTACAACGGACACTTCCTAAAACCACATAATCGCATACAGTAAAACATGTAATGTGAATCTCAATAGTTAGCGCCAGAAGTCCTGCTCGTTGAATTTACGGTTAGGGAAGAGCCTGCCTCAGCAGCCTGAATGCCGTGCAAAAAACATTAGTTTCCGTATCATCAATTCTGCGCTGGCCATGCGCACCAAATGTTTTTGTAACAGTTTGTAGACAGCCGGGCCGTCACGTACGAGTTGCCGCCGGCCGGGCCGTGACGTCTGGCTAATCGCTGGCGTCTACAGACGAGCCGCTAGCACTTGTGGTCTCACCAGGTGTACAGTCTCCGGGAAAATTAACAATCATAAAGACGCAAAACTGCGAAAATCTGATGCCCTTGGAAGGGGGGGGGAGGGGGAGAGCTGTCCTTTAGTTTTTATTCAAATCGCCAGATATTCTGCCACCAGATTTTTTTTGCAGTAATCGTTAACTTTTGGACTTGTAGCAAATGTAAAATTTGGCCACCAGAACATAATTTGAAATCACCAGGTGTGAGAAAATAGTTATCAACTCTGACGTTACTTCCTTACGGCCAGACGTGGCCTTCATTTAAAAAAATAATACCAGGGATTTCTGTTAAGTTTCTTGTTACGGTATTAATAAAACGAAGCTAGACGCGTGTGGTAATTTTTAAAATTATTCTATTCCATGCCACATATTTCAAACCGAATTGCTTCGGGACAGCAAAAGGAAAAATGGCTATTGTATAGTCCATTCATGGTTACTTCAAAGTTTTCTGAAGCCCTGCTAAAGTTCTACTTCGAGAATATTCCTCCGCCTCATGCAAGTAAAGCTTACCGACGTCTATACATTTTTTCTTCAAAAAGTGTGAGGAAACTACTGGGTATAGTAGTTTTGTTAGTGATGCTGGCGACAGTGGCGCTACTTTTATGCAACCAGACTATACCTGTGACGAGCCGACACTACTCGCCACTTTTAATCGAAAAATACTTCACTAATAAAAGTGCACTGTCTGGCAATTTCACCAAATTCCCGATATTTACAGACTTGAAAAACAAAATGCTAATGCATGCTAACAACAAGTTTCAGAAACGTTAAACCACATTGGCCGTCTGTAATTTCAAGTGCTCCACAGTTTGCCTGCTGAAAGTATCGCCTTCGTGTAAAAAGACATGTCACTGGCAAATACTGAGTGTGATGTCTCAAGCCTTGCTGCTGAGTTTTTTTTAGCCTGCAAGGGCATGCATTTTTGAGTTGCGCCCAAATTAAAAATTGTTTCCTTTTATACTTCCGCATTAGCCCCGCCGCACATGCCCACACTCGCATTGGCCGTCACGAGCTGTGTGCGAGTGGCAGTATTTAAAACCTATGGCGCAGTACCAAACTCCGCATTTGCTCTCACGTGTCGACGCAGGCACGTACATGAGCGTGTACGCGCGTGTCGGCTAGGTGACCGAGACATTGTTTTCGAGTGGCAGTGGCGCGAGTGTTTGCAAAATGGAGGAACTCATTGAAGCTGTTCGAAGCGAAAAATGTTTATACGACGTAAAACACCCAGATTATATGAATACAAAATTAAAGGATTCTATTTGGAAACGAATCGCAGAGGCGCTGTATCTCAAGAATGGTAAGTATTATTTGTATAAATCTTACTGATATTATAAATGAACTGAAAATGTTGTGTAGGTAGATATGAAATTCTAACATTTATTTAATATACTCATATGTGCATTTTACAAAATGATTAAAAGTTCCATTGTTATTTGTTGTATTAATTGTCGAACGATATCAATACGCGCCCCGTTGCACGCTGTGGTTTTGCCAGGTCACTCGTCCTTCTACGGAGTTAAAATAATCCGTAAATTGGTCTCTTATTTCAAATGCTCTTTTCGAAACGCGTCCTCTCAATGGAGGCAAAGGCAGTAATTGTTGAAAATTTGGTAAATTATCATTTTCCAGGTCCAGGTCCTCATTCATATTTTTACTTATACGTTTTGTGCGTAAATAGTTATGCAAGACACAACACGCCATAACAATTTTGTCTACTGTTTCTACTTTCATTTCAAATGGCCGTAAAAATATTCTGAAACGGGAACTCAATATGCCGAATGCACATTCAACCGTTTGCCTTGCTCTTGAGAGTCTGTAGTTAAAAACTTTGTTTCTATAATTGTCTATCACTTGTCTCTGAGGGAAAGGTCTCATAAGATTTTCCATTAAAGGAAATGCCGCGTCACCAACAATAACATAAGGCACAACTATGTCTTCTCTTCCAGGTAGACCCTTGGGCTCGGGCAGATGTAGCTGTCTGTTCATCATGTTTCTCTTTAATATGCAATTATCAAATATATTTCCATCTGGAAATCTGCCTTTAGAACCGACATCAATAAATACAAATTTATAATTTGCGTCTACTACCGCCAACAGCACAATAGAATGATGTTGCTTATAATTAAAGAATGAGGAGCCACTGTTTATAGGTTTTTTAATTGTCACATGTTTTCCATCGATAGCGCCCACAGTATTAGGCATTTGCCATATATTTTGGAAATCGACGGCATTTTTCTTCCATATATCCAGTGTAGGTTCCGGCAAGTGAATAGGTTGCATGTTCCTCCAAATAGCTGAAGATACCTTGGTTATAATATTTGAGACAGTCCTTTCTCCCATTCTGTAACTATAAGCAATGCTCCGATACGAGTTACCGCTCGCGACAAATCTGTAAAGAGACAAAAATACATGTATTATATTTGATATAGTCGTGATTATTAATGATGACTAATTTTATTGCAGGAAGTGAAGCCAAGAAATCTTGGGAAAAACTGAGAAACAATCACCGAGATGCGCTTCGTCGACAGAAAATTTCTAAACCAAAAAGTGGATCAGGGGCTGTTAATATAAAGTCATGGCGCTTTCAAGAAAATATGGCGTTTGTAATCCCGTATATGGCAAATAGGCCAAGTAACACCAATGTTAATGAAGACATACTAAATGACGAATCATCTCATAGTAATTCAAATACTATAGAAAATGACATTGAAAAAAATGTTAATGATACGGATATTCATGAATCAGGAGTTGAAGAAACTGATGAAACCCCTGAATCACAATCTACTGGTACAGCAGCTGATCAAGGAAATAAAAGACGACGCAAAAAGAACACTAATGCCTTACTAATTAAATCGATTGAGGACCATGAACGTAGAGCAGCTAAAAGACAGCAAGAACGGGACCGCTTAACTAATACCAAAAATGATTTCACCATAAGCAATGTTAAAAATGATCCACTTTTTCATTTTTTTATTAGTATGTATGAGACTACGAAAAGATTGCCGCCACTATCTCAACACAATATTAAAACAAACATATTTTCATTGGTGTCCCAAGAAGAATCTAATAACTTGGTGGAATATTCGCCTCGTCCACATTCTTCCTATTCACAGAACAGTGATGCAAGATCATATTATTCATCATATACGCCTTCTCCTGCAGAACAACAGCCACATAGTGATGCAGGAACATATTATACGTCTACTCCTATAGAACAACAGCCACAGGAAGATGGAACACCAAATATTATAATCACTCGGGATAATGAACTGAACTTGGTACAACTTGACAGTTCTGGAAATATGTTTGCGCACTCGTCAAACTCTTTAAATTAAATTTATAAAATATTATTGTGCTTTGAATAGTTCCATTTCATTTGTAATTGTTTACGTACATAATAAACTTACCTTAAGAAAACGGCCAATTTTTCTTCAGTACTAATTCGTTCATGACCACCATATCCTTGATCTTCTAAATCTGAAGCAATCATCCCATGTACTTCTTTAAAATCGTCCCTATTCATTCTAAAATAATTGTTAAATTTGTCGTCTGAAAACTCAGAAGTTAATTTGAATTCTCCATGTGTTTTCCTTTTGGACATGTAAGAGCTCTTCCATATTTTTTTTTCGGATGATTTCCTTATTAACAATAATCTATTTAAAAACTCGTTATCACTGTCGGATTCTGAACTTAAATCAATCGCGTCCATCTTGTTTCGTTTTCGTCTACGGAATGGCAGGAGAGGCACTGACTGATGTAAGACTCGTGAAAGCAATTGCGGACACACACGTGTCCACCAATGTCAATGCGACGTTGGCGCAGTATCGTGAACGAGTGCGAGTGTGGGCATGTGCGGCGGAGCTTATAATTTCCTGGCAGTCTTTCCTATTTTTACTCTCACAACCTAGCTATTTTTGAGACTGAAAATTCGTTTATTAGTACAATGACAAATGGGCAAATCGAATTGAATGTAAATAAACAATACCAGTGAAGGCGGAAGGATACATTATCGAAAAGTAAACATTGTCGCTACTTTCGTCGAACGCTACAAACCTTCGTAGCTGGAGTGGAGTATCGGGCATGCAGTATTCAATTTTTTTTTTACAAACTTTAGTACCTTTCTGCTATGGCGTCGTTAGGCGTCGGTTAAAGCTAAGTTTGAATTTCGTGCGACGCGCTCGTAGCTGTCGGACGGCGACGTCCAGTTACTTAACTCCGATTGGCTACATAAAAGACCATTGGAAGGATATGGTAATGATTGACTACGTCGCATCTCGCTATGCTGATGTCCGGTCTGAACCGATCTCGACAACGCGTGTAAGGTACTGTCGACTTGAGTGAGCAGCTGCCATTCTGACGTTCTCCCCGAAGTGTGAACAACGTGGGCAATGCTGTAACATGCAGCCTCCACCGGGGACCTGAGAAGCGCGCGCATCTACAAGAGGTGCCGCGATAAGGCTGTCGGGACTCGTGCCACGCCTGTCCTGTAACCGTCAAGTGTGTTGGGAGAGTCGCTGCGCGAATTTTCTGGTAGTCACCCGCACCTCTACCTCTGCCGCGACTGAGTGCGAGGAACTTCCTGGGCTGAGCTGTATAAGCCGCGGTGTGGCTCTGTGTAGTGTCTTGTACGGCCATTAGCGCCAGGTGTGGAATAACAACAGCGACCAAGGNTAAGCCGCGGTGTGGCTCTGTGTAGTGTCTTGTACGGCCATTAGCGCCAGGTGTGGAATAACAACAGCGACCAAGGAGTGAAATTCTTGAGCATCGGGAGTAGTTTACATTCTGGGTGTATATATGTAATTAGTATAAAGTGACACGACCGTGAATTAGATTTGAGACTGGCATTAAATATTGCAGGGTACTAATTGAAATAATAGAGATAGGCAGTTTAATGTAGTAAATAATGACCTTATTTTTGTGTCTTTAAAATAAGTTAAATTTAGTTATTTTATTTTCACAAATACCTCAATCCCCACGAATTCTGATATTACGTCACAAAGTTAAGAGGACCTGGAAAATGTGANAAGTGAAGTCTTGAGCATCGGGAGTAGTTTACATTCTGGGTGTATATATGTAATTAGTATAAAGTGACACGACCGTGAATTAGATTTGAGACTGGCATTAAATATTGCAGGGTACTAATTGAAATAATAGAGATAGGCAGTTTAATGTAGTAAATAATGACCTTATTTTTGTATCTTTAAAATAAGTTAAATTTAGTTATTTTATTTTCACAAATACCTCAATCCCCACGAATTCTGATATTACGTCACAAAGTTAAGAGGACCTGGAAAATGTGAGCATCTTACCCTTTCACACTTAATAATCGTTGCCTCACGATCGCGCACACATGGTTCCGCCGAAACACGTACAACCGGGTCACATTCAAACTGGATACTGGATTCCAAACACCTACACATCAGTGCAGATAAGACTGACAAAGCAGGGTGGACTGAGAGCGGTGCTTAGTGTAATAATACAGCATTATTGTATGGCGTCCATACAATTATGCTGTGATTATTCGTAATTAAACAAATAAGTGCTTATTACCAATTTCTGCTAACCGTAAAAGCAAAAAATGCACAACGAAGAAAGAGAAATAGCACGTAGTGATAGTTTTGCTGCGAAGCAAGGAATGATCATGTCACTGTTCAAGCTGACTGCTACGAAACTAGCCGCGGCTGCAACAGGGAAATCGGGGAGATTCATTAAGAAAATGACTATCGCGATGGAAACAGGAAGTAAACTGTCAACACCTGACAAAACAACACAGAGGAAGATTGAGTTGACTGTGGAAGAGTTTTAAACAATGGGGAAAACATTTTTTCAACAATTGAGAATCTGCGATCTGCATAACCGGAAAAAATTGAGTTTTGTGGTGGCAGAGGAACGCTATGAAAATTCTGAAAGTTTTCCGGTTCCAAAAATGTAAAGACAGGAGGTGTTACATGATAGGAAGTATTGACATAGTACGATAAGGGGGGGGGGGTGAAAACTTTGAGACTAAAAGTTTCCTGTAATGTAAATCTGAATGAAAGTCATCCAAACTACACTGCACCTACGCAAATGTTGGCAGCAGGAAGAGATTCCTGGTGTATACATAAATATGGCTGGACAGAGGCGGATTATAACACATGCTGGAAGTAAGTTTTATTGACGGAGCGCTTTTATTTTTCATGTATAACAAAATCTGGCGACTATCACAGTTAAATGAATGTTGAAGGTTTCACTGAGTGGTGTGAAACAGTTCATACCATAGCAGTCAAGTTTACAGTTGTCTTTGACAGTGCACCACAAACCACTCAAATAATCTTACACTGCACAAACTATTAGGAACTGGCGACAAATTTAAATAATTATATTTTCTGAAAATGCAAGTTCATAGAGCGAAATTACGTCGTGCTTTTCTCACCGCATTGGCATATTCTGCGCACCTGGCCATTACACTGATCTCAATTCCGTGGAATACATTTGGAGTTTGGTGAAGTCTCGAGTGGGTGGTAATAATGCAACTCGTCTACCATCTGATATAGTAGCATTTACAAATTCTGCAGTGCAAAGCATTACTAACTAAGGATGACTGGCAAAAGCAGAGAAAACACGTGAAGATGGGTATTTCAGGGAATGTACTGGAAAAAAAGGAAGGACTGATGGATATCGCTATCCCAAGAGAAATTAAGTTGCAGGGCGTTGATAGTGGGTCAGCAATAGTAGCGTGAAAACGAAACTGCAGGAAACACTAGTCGAATCTAATTAACTTAAATAAATGCATATTTTCTGGTGAGAGTAGGTTGTTGGCATGTGTGCGATTGTGAAACAGGATGCCAGTTACTCAACACCTGCCATATAATCAAGGCGACTGCAATATTAATTAGTCTTCAATAAAACTTGCGGACCAGCAGCACCCAAAATACAATGTTTGAAGAGTGCCGTGGTAATGCGACCGCAGCGCTGCCACGCGGTGGCTCGAGTCTAGCTGCGTCACGCACTGCGCATGCGCGGAGCGGAAAATTCCCAGTGCAAGCTTATCTGCGCGGCATGTGACACAGTTTCACACGCCGCTGCGCACCAGCTACGTCCCTCCCGGCTCGGTGTAACACTGGCTTCACGTCCGAAATACACACGCACAGAACATAGAACATAACAGAACAACATTCACACGACCAGAATTCTTTTGCGAAATTCAATACTTGCGTATTATTTCTAGCCAATTACATTTTGAGACCAGTTATACGTCAGTTGGTATTGTTTTTAAATAATTGATTTTCGAAACGGGCTGTGATATTGTTAAAAAAAATTACAGTGAAATAAAATATTTAGCATTTTTGCTTTTCTTTAAAATATTAGTTTTGCAATCGAAAATACAGGTCTAACCTATAAACATTTCTTCGAGCAAACTGTCAATATGTTCTTTTCTCTTAATATCTTAAGACAACTCAGTATTTCTTTCTGCAGCATAACTGTTCATGCGCCCGCACAAGATATGAAATATAACAAATTTCCTTTGCGTAAGTCAGGAACCGTCGTGCACACGATCCATGTTCTGTGCGCGAACGAAGCTGAACACCATCAGATCACTTAGCACACCACACGGTGTTCCGTTCGCCTGCACTAATGCAGCGCCTGGGGAACTCACGACAAGTCACTCCGTTAATACTTGAATGAGCAAAGCAACGGATCAACTCGCGTCTATTCCGCCGCATGGCACTGCGAATAAAGGCATGTGCGCGCGCAGGCTAGATGGGATGACGTCATGGCAGTCGCTGCGCCCGGCTGCACATGGCCATAGCGCACGCATGCGCATATATAGGATGATTCTAAAATCATGGGACACACATTGAGGGGTGGTAGAGCTCACTAAAACAAACAATTATTGCACAGGAATATATGGGCGGGAGTGACGCGTTCAGACACAAACACAAAAATAACACATGAAATGCAACACATTGTTTATTTAAAACGTCGCCGCTAAATGCGTTTTTACAGCAATGGTTATAATAATTGCTCAAAATTGCTACCGCCGACAGTAATGCAAGCTTGGTAGCGTCGGTGGAGAGATTGGCGAACAGATTCAAATACGCCGGGTATTTCACGCACGCCACCATTTTCAGCCAATCACGCCATATGTAGAGGTCGCCAAGCATGCGTGACTGTTGGTGGATGTATTTCCAGCAACTGCTTTAACATTTTCTGTACGGAATCACTCGTTAAGTATGCTGCTAATGAACATTTTATGTTTCCGTTAATGTGTTATGTTTTTGTGTTTATGCCTCAATGCGTCACTTCCGCCCATATATTCATGTACAATAATAGTTTGATTTAGTGAGCTCTACCACACCTCAATGTTTGTCCCATGATTTTAGAATCATTCTGTATATACACACACAATACTGTGATGTGTATGACTGTAAAGGGAATCGGAAACACTAAGAATGTCGAGTGAGGCACGAAAGCAATACTAGGTATTGAATGGAATGACAATCTCTGCAAAATATGTGTGCAAATTGCCTTCAAGAAGCCGTAATTTCTAATGACACCAAAATAAACCCATGCAATTATCTACAGTCACGTGAATGTTGCATTACAGAGTTTAATTTCAAGCAAGTTTATCTAAAAGGTCTTACATTCATGCATGCGTGGCAAACACTCAACATGCTAAGGCCAAGTGAAAGTGCGTATCTTATTCGCGCATACCTTTTAAGGGGAACATTGGGATGCAATACTTCCGGAAAATAGAAGTGCAAATCCACTAAGGGCGAAGGTGTATTGTAGGCAGTGTGGCACCCAGCTTTAGAAAAGTATTTCGAATTCTCGCTGCACATTTTCACAACTAATTACCTTTTCTTTGTCCCAAAAGATATTTTGTACCAATAATTTTGCTAACGGTACTCTGAACAACCAAACATAGTTTTCATGGCTGATTTCTGAACACAAGAAGCCGACTTTCACGCACCCCTTCAACTTTATATGCTTTTATATTGAGAACTACTTGGACAAATTTGCAGAATTATCAGCGTGCACATCCGCAGTATTTAGTTACGGGCTCCTATTACAGCGATATCACGTTCTTGCTGTCGGTGGTGAATAGTTTTCTACCTACATAATTTCATACAATAACACGGAATATACACTCAAGAGCAAAAAAAAACTGGTATAGGCGTGTGTATACGAATAACAGGCAGGTGTACCAATTTTTTTGGCTCTTCAGTGTACATACCCGCTTCGTACCCACCTTAGCACTTTGGCGAGGGTATACCACCATAGGAAATACTTTTACGCCATAGACATATACGTGTTAGACATCTTTTCGTTAGTAATCACCTCCCAAAATGTTTCGGTCTAGTTGAGGATCACCATGTAAAAATATTTTTATTAACTGCGGGCATTTGAAAGTAGTCTTACAAACAAGTGTAAGACTANGGCGAGGGTATACCACCATAGGAAATACTTTTACGCCATAGACATATACGTGTTAGACATCTTTTCGTTAGTAATCACCTCCCAAAATGTTTCGGTCTAGTTGAGGATCACCATGTAAAAATATTTTTATTAACTGCGGGCATTTGAAAGTAGTCTTACAAACAAGTGTAAGACTATGTCCAGTTGTACGTCTTCAAACACAAGTAGTGTCTGTGTAGTAATGCGTACGGCAACACTGCCACGCCATATAGCTTGTTTGTAGGAGGGACCGCGAGATGTTAATTTGGCGAAGGAAGGAGGCGCCCTATCGGAAGTGGCTGTCTGGCTTCACTTCCGCGCACGTGGCATACAGCGGCAGATGGACTGCTGGGTAACCTCACACACCCCCGGCAAGTGACTTGCAGTGTTGCCAACCGTGGTATGTAGCATACAAACGCAGTTATGCTACGCAAAAGTAGCATAATTTTTGTGTGAAGTGCAACTACTGTACATAATCACTTCCACATATTAATGGAACATTTTTGTATGAAGGCATGCAGAGAAATTTTTATAAAGTGGCAGCACAATTATTTACTGTGAGGTTGGCAACACTGCCGGCAACTAGGAGCAGCACTTGGCGACTTCGCACAGCGGTGGCGAGTGGTTGAACGAACAGTCGAGAACATAGACGATTACAACTCCACACACTAACAACTAGGGATACGAAAATTCGCGCGAACTTCATAGGAAGATACGAACATTATGCCTCCGGGAAGTATCGCGAAGTTACTGGATACGCCACATTGACATTAAATAAGCCTAATGTTTTCCTGACAAGTTCAAATTACAGAATAATTGTTTGTTTTTTTAGTTTCCACCTTAATTTTACGTTGTTCGCATGACAAGGCATTCAATGAATTAAAGAAAAAATTAGATTGTGTGAAAGGGCGTAAACTGAAGATTATTAACAAAAGTTTACATTGCCACTAAAAAAAATTGTTTAAAAAAATCTTAGGTAATATCAAGCACCAGCGAAGGGTGGAGGGGGGGGGGGCAGTACCCCCTCGGCACAAACCACGTCGAGCTTCATACACTGCCGGCAAGGAGGCGGGGTTTACACCAGGTATCGCTCCAGTTTCTGGCTTGCTTTTTCAAGACGTGACTTTGGCATCTATGTCCACAATACCATTGAGAACACTGTTGATGAATCATACAGGATCGCTGGACAGCTAGCCTCGAGGTATAGAGTAATGGCCAAACATTACCTTCCTCTACTTTAGTTACGGAAGGAACACAGGGTGTGAGCTACACGCACGAACTTCCGCCCTCTTCCATGTCGATGTAGGTTGTTCACCTGTTATGGAGTACTGCCTAACATCACCTTTCCTCAGTTAGTATCCTGCCATACGTGAAATTTACTTCGTCGCAGAATGACTACTCGTGCATAAGTCGATTGAAAAAATGACCTTGTTAGTAACCTAAATGTGTTGCTAATATGCCATTTCATACTCTAGCGTGTATAAATCTGAAAACCCTAACCTGATTTGTTATGAATTTAAACATTACACTTGTAATAAAACGCTGATTTTTTTTTTTCTTAATCCCATGNCCCTAACCTGATTTGTTATGAATTTAAACATTACACTTGTAATAAAACGCTGATTTTTTTTTTTCTTAATCCCATGTCAACTTAAACGCAAGCCTAATGGCAGTGCGTACGGTATCACAGGTGCAGTTTTGTGCAGCGACATTTTCCAGAGGTTGATTTAAAGTGTATTCACACTTTACCGTGAGCAGTCCAGAGGCGAACATACAGAATTGTTGAAGGGTACTCGGCGCAGGGATTTTAAAACAAGACACTTCAGATTTATCACTGCGATAATAGCAGATTTTATGCCGGCAATGCTTGAAGCATTTTACCGTTTGCGAAAGTTACACATAAATAGGTGTCCACTGAAATTTCATTTTGGAATTCCTTTTTTTGCAGGCAGTAAACTCAGTTTTCCCTGAATTACTACCAGAAATACTATAAGCTTCTAATGTCAATTTTTTTCAACATTTACAACAAAAATAATTCGTCGGTAAACTTTAATTAAATTACACTGAAAGAGACCAAGCAAGCATGGGCAATATTTGATTCAGCCCATGTGTATTTCTCGCAATACGTGCTATTGACTTAACATGATAATAAGTTTTGAGTGAGTTGCTGATTGTGAACGCTACACTTGCCATTCCTAACGGTCGACAGTAGACTGCACGACCGCTCTGTAACGAACATGAAGGCGGCCGGCTGGTGCGCCTAAGTAGGACATTAGCGAATACACAAGGTTGGTCAAGGCTGTTCACGATAGTCAGCACTTATCAACCTTACAAACTGCTCCTATCTACACAACGGCACACTGGCATGCGCCCAGCAAAGTTGGTAACAATGCAGGGGAAGTAGTTCCATGTCTTAACGTCGAATTAAGTGTTGGGTAACTATTTGTGATAAATAATTTCTTTAGTTTTGTTTTTTAATAAGTATATTTGTAATATATTTACTTTTCTAATAAGTTAAGTTTCACGTGACAGGCTCATGAATAGTGTGGCGAGACCCATGTNATTTGTAATATATTTACTTTTCTAATAAGTTAAGTTTCACGTGACAGGCTCATGAATAGTGTGGCGAGACCCATGTCCGTGTTAGGTTTACATAAGACGGAATAATACACAACGTGAATACAAGTAGATGTCTAGCAGGGCTTTCAAACATGCTCAGTTTACCACATTGAGCCTATGAGCAAGTAGGACGTGGCCACGGGACGTTCTGGAGCAGAGAGGGGAGGTGGTGGGGGGGTCATCTCCGACATTGCTCCAGTGGATGCTATCTGCCGTGAGCGAGTGGTCCTCTTGTACACGTCGTGTGCGGCCTCATCTCTCCACTAAATGGTGTATTTATTGAATGATCGCATTTAATTCCGTTTTTACTGTTCGTGGAAATCTCGAACCCCAACCATTTACAAAGAGAATATAGCTGAATGCACCAGAGAAGTCCTGCAAAACGTTTTACACAATTTTGGTCAGTGTCCGCCTTCAGGATCATTTAGCGTAGTTGAATGTTGCCGCTCATGTCTTCCCATACCCCGTCCCGCTACATACCAGGGCACACGTGCGTGTCTGCCATNATTTGTAATATATTTACTTTTCTAATAAGTTAAGTTTCACGTGACAGGCTCATGAATAGTGTGGCGAGACCCATGGCCGTGTTAGGTTTACATAAGACGGAATAATACACAACGTGAATACAAGTAGATGTCTAGCAGGGCTTTCAAACATGCTCAGTTTACATTTACAAAGAGAATATAGCTGAAACGTGGTCTCTTCAGGACGTTTTGCAAAATGTGTTAAAACCAGAGTGTCCGCCTTCAGGATCATTTAGTGTAGTTGAATGTTGCCGCTCATGTCTTCCCATACCCCGTCCCGCTACATACCAGGGCACACGTGCGTCTCTGCCATTACTACTGGACAGTGTGTGTTTCAGCAGATAGTCTTTCAACTATATTTTACTAGTCTTTGGTGAGAGACGTAGTGTAGATTTCATTTAATCGAAAATAGAATACTGTAATAGTTTATCAAAATCAGTAGGTTTAGCCAGGTTCTTTAAAGGATGGAGGTTTAATAACAATCGACTTGAACACTACAAAGATAATACTCTCGACTTAACAACTCAAAATAAATGGTTATCTTGCTATTTACAATTTGATATTTACATACTCGTGCTTCACCTCGCAGAAATTAACGCAATCAAATAACTGAAATTGGTCCCATAAACGGTGTTTCGAAACCAACTTAATTATTTTATCAATTATATGTTTGTGTTTCACAGTTCCAAGCGTTACAACGAAAGTCCGTATCACGTGTTCATACAGTTCCATCTTAATTCAGTGTACATTCCACCAGTCTGGAATGTTCTAGTGCTCAGTGCCCTCATGCACAGTAGCCCTCTACTCGTCGGGTACCATCCCTCTCGTCCGTTCACACACACACACACACACACACACACACACACACACACACACACACACACCCACACACCCTCCGACATCATCCGTTCTCTTTGCTGCTGTCGTTCGCTGCACCAGGCTTTGCCAGATTACCCCACTACAGCCACATGCCTACCACAAAGACTGTCATCAGGCTGCGGCGGTATTTATAGACTGCACCGACCACAGTCCAGAACCTTCTTCAAATGCCATGTTGCGCCGAGGAAAATGATTACTACAAAATTCTTGCTCATCCTCAAATAGATTGCTCCAGTAGGCTGGAGGAAGGGCTACGAGGCGATTTGTATTGATTATTAATTCCATAATACGAAGTTATGGCTATTTGAGAGATATTACGACGAAATTGTCTTTTGTAGAGTTTGTAAATAAATGCGGAAATACACTGTAAAATGTGCAACACCAAGAATACATGTGATTGAATGAACTTTAAAGCACAGTTTAGGTACATGACAATACACAATTGATTACGATTACAGAACTGTACATGATATTTCAGTATAGTGTGAAGGCCCCACGTGCTTCAATCAGGGTCCCTAAACTTCGCGGCATGGAATCTGAGAACCTGGATATGTTCCTGGGGAATCTCCCTCCACGCGGCTTGTATGGGAGTGTGCAAAGAATCAACAGTGGTTGCTGGAGGACCGTGACGAACAAGTCTCCGACCAACCATATCCTAGACATATTCGATGGGCGATATGTCAGGTGAACGTGCAAGCCAGGAAAGCAGTGGTACCCGTCGTTCATTGAAGACGACTTCCACATTCTTCGCTCTTCGCCACATGGGGCGGGGTATTGTCCTGCTGAAATATGGCATGTGGAGTCGCCTGAAGGAGGGGCAGTACCTCGGGCTCTAAAACCTCTCTGATGTAGCTGTTACGGTTCAGATTGCCCTCAATATGTTGGTCAAGATAGCATGTTGTATCGAATGGCGTCCTACACCATTACACTTGGCGTTTGTCCGCCATGCTGCTCCACAGTGCAGGCTGCCAGATTGCGGTCACCACGGTAGCGTCTAACACGTATGCGGCCATCACTGTAGGACAGTTTGAAGCGAAATTCGTCCGAAAACACTACATTTTGCCACTCAGCACGTCAGCGACGGCGTTCACGTGCCCATTGCAGTCTGAGGCGTTTGTGGTTTCTGCACAATGGAAGCCGACGCAATGGCATGCGTGCCACCAGTCCAGTCCGCAGCAGACGGCGCCGAACAGTCGACGCAGACAGGTCCACACCCGTTGCAGTGCTCCAGTGTCGAGTCAACACTGGACGAGGCTGTACGGTCCGTTGGGCTAAGGCCGCACTGCAGGCTGTTTACAGCTGTGCTGTGTCCTCCAGTCTGGCGTGAAAGCTACAGCTACGCGCATCAACAGGTCACTTTCGAAAGTATCTGGAGAATTCTGCTTTCCGAAAGTTCTGTTGTGAAAATGAACTTCCTAAATAGGAAACACAGATTGTGGGTTCATGATTATAATGCACATAGAAGACTGGATGGTGAATTCGTTTGGGGTTATAAGGAGCTTAGGAATCGGTGACAAATTTTATAGATACTCAAGAATGAGCAAAGTCTTTAGGTTTACTTTTCGTAATGAAAAGTGCATATCAGCCTTCATTATGTGACATGTTATAGGGGAGCAATCTCTGCGGAAGAGACTCGTAATCACATGCAGGTGCGTCTCATTATTACTATCATAAATTGAAACGGTTATTGTAATGCATAATCTAAATGACAGGAAACGGTGTGTGTTGTTACCGCTATTATTTCAATAGTATTGGGTTTAATGAACCTTATCGCGAGGTTTTTATACGCAGTATTCAACAGAGTAACTGCCAGAAATTTTCTACATTTTGAATTTACTTATTACCGAATACCAATTTTTATAAATATTTTAATATTTAGGCTTGTCTGTTTCAACACAATTTTCAAGCAGTTGAAGAAAAATACTGGCTGAATTTGCTATCGTTGTTGGTACGGCCCTTACATAATCAAACTACCAAATTAATAATATTGACAATATCCTTGATCCTTAATAATTTTTATTCTAAAAAAAATATTATTTGATAACTTATAGGAAATGTAATGTATACTGCTTTCACTTCTTATAAGAAAAATATAGCATACTAAGGCATTTCGTGGCATCTTTATAAAAGTGTTCCGCAAGTCAACAGACATACTTGGGCAATGTGTTATATAGTTCATTGGAAACAAAAAGTAATACACAAGTAGGCTATGCAGTCCCATTTCAGAGTTACAGGGACGTAAATGCAATAACACACAAATTTGAATTACTGAATATCTTTGTAAAGTCCCACACAAGCTGTTCAAAATGTGCCCAATCTGACAGTAAGCAGACACTGCTAGTGTGGCCAGTCTGTGTCAGTGTGTCGAGGCGAGTGGTTAATGCCAGGAATGTTTACACGTGCAGAGTACGCACGTGGTGTTTGTTTACGGACACTGTGGCGGAAATGGGCGTGGTGCAGCAGCTGAGTATCCGCACACGTGGATTGGAAGAGATGGGCCAGTCCCTTGGCCGGGGCGCTCCCCGGACCTCTCACCTTTGGACTTCTTCTTCTGAAGCTGCCTGTAGAGTAGGGTTTACAGCGGATGGCGATCACACACAAGAGACCAGTTG
Organism: Clitarchus hookeri; assembly: GCA_002778355.1. Classification (NCBI taxonomy): domain Eukaryota; kingdom Metazoa; phylum Arthropoda; class Insecta; order Phasmatodea; family Phasmatidae; genus Clitarchus; species Clitarchus hookeri. The sequence continues at coordinate 20,950 of NQII01010595.1, forward strand.
CTACAGGCGTGCAGTGGCAACACGCCAT
>NQII01010595.1:21145-35238 GCA_002778355.1 Clitarchus hookeri
CACGTGGATTGGAAGAGATGGGCCAGTCCCATGGCCGGCGCGCTCTCCGGACCTCTCCTCGGTTGGACTTGTTCTGAAGCTGCCTGTAGAGTAGTGTTTACAGCGGACGGCGATCAGACATAAGTTGCTACAGGCGATAACCGACGCCACTAATAAAGAATCTGACAAAGCCCACCGACTTTAGTAACTGCATGTATATATTACGCTGCGAGGTGTACGGTAAAACTGAAATGTCCACTGGGGGGGGGGGGGGCAGTGCCCTCGGAGCCAGTGGTGTCGCCGTCCTGGACCGGAGGCTGGAATGCAGCCGTCTCCAGACATTCCTGGAGGTCGCCGCCTCCAGCGCAGGGGTGTCCATGCAAGTACTGCGCGCTCACGTCTCACCTCCCTAGTCAAGACTGTTCACGACGAAGTGAGCTCTTCTGAAATGGAATCAACCTTTGAAGAATTCCTCTGCTCCTACCGGCATATATTAGAACGGGTGCACTGAGTGACAAGCTCCCAGTAAAGTTGGTAACGCCATGAAGGAAGTAGTTCCACGTCTTAACGTCTAATTAAGTGCTACGTAACCATTTGTGATGAATTATTTCCTTCTCTTTCTATTTTTTTCTAATGNCGTCTTAACGTCTAATTAAGTGCTACGTAACCATTTGTGATGAATTATTTCCTTCTCTTTCTATTTTTTTCTAATGCATCTAAGTGTGAGAATCGGCGGAATTGTAAAATATTTACTTTCCAATAATTTAGCAGTTTCACTTGAACTACGCTATAAAGTGGTAAGGTTTATGGCAGTGTTGATTTTACACAAAGTGGAAAGATACACAACGTGCGTACAAGTAGATCTTGAGCAGGGCTTTCGAAAGTGCTCGGTTTAACGTGAATAGTCTTTGGGGCCTGCAGCATGTCCTGGCAAAGCATCCCTTCTGAATTTTTTAAATATTTTATGTCGCGAAATGTAATATCTTGGTCAATGCAGTGTTTGTTTTCATCTACAAAATATTTTCTTTTTGCAGTATCTTCATTCTTGTAATCAAACCTTTGAAAAATCACCTCATGTATGACGTGTTAGTTTTCGTAAATATGTTTGGTATCACAAGTGTTTTATACGTCTGTTAAAAAACATAAAAAGTATCTTATTTCCGGTTAAATTGAACTTGAAGTTTGTTTATAGCTTACTAAAACGGTTTGCTTGAAGCGGAGGAATATCGTGAAAGTAGAACCTAGCAGGGCTTCAGAAAAGATGGACGTANCGTCTTAACGTCTAATTAAGTGCTACGTAACCATTTGTGATGAATTATTTCCTTCTCTTTCTATTTTTTTCTAATCCATCTAAGTGTGAGAATCGGCGGAATTGTAAAATATTTACTTTCCAATAATTTAGCAGTTTCACTTGAACTACGATATAAAGTGGTAAGGTTTATGGCAGTGTTGATTTTACACAAGGTGGAAAGATACACAACGTGCGTACAAGTAGATCTTGAGCAGGGCTTTCGAAAGTGCTCGGTTTAACGTGAATAGTCTTTGGGGCCTGCAGCATGTCCTGGCAAAGCATCCCTTCTGAATTTTTTAAATATTTTATGTCGCGAAATGTAATATCTTGGTCAATGCAGTGTTTGTTTTCATCTACAAAATATTTTCTTTTTGCAGTATCTTCACTCTTGTAATCAAACCTTTAAAAAATCACCTCATGTATGACGTGTTAGTTTTCGTAAATATGTTTGGTATCACAAGTGTTTTATACGTCTGTTAAAAAACATAAAAAGTATATTATTTCCGGTTAAATTGAACTTGAAGTTTGTTTATAGCTACTAAAACGGTTTGCTTGAAGCGGAGGAATATCGTGAAAGTAGAACCTAGCAGGGCTTCAGAAAAGATGGACGTANTACTAAAACGGTTTGCTTGAAGCGGAGGAATATCGTGAAAGTAGAACCTAGCAGGGCTTCAGAAAAGATGGACGTAACCAGGAATGGACTATGCATGTGAATACGTAGCTATTTTGATATGTATTAAATAGTTAGGAATAGTGGGACTCGTTTATATTAGAATGATAATTCTTAAATTTCCAGTCGTAATGTACATTACGTTCATTTTTCTTCGTGAACTGAGCATTACGCCAGTACTAAGATACCCGCTGGCTGCTGCTCTGTCATCTGTTGTACAAGCTTGAAACTGGTATATGGTATAGAACCTGGTATAGCGTCAATGCCACGATTTCTGCCGTTGTGGCTTCTAAGGGAGACATTGCGCAAGACAGGATGGAATCTGGTACAAAAGTCGGTCAAATTTAAAATTAGCTTCACTACGTACATTTTTACGCCAATTTCCATAACAGATGTTAAAGGAATTGGATATATTACTATGTTTATTAATTCCATTATTTTGTTGGGATATTGATTTACTTAGTATTAGTTTTATATCAAAGTAAGGAATTTCCGAAGCTAAATTATTTATTTGCGTGTTTATCAAAAACATGCTCGCGGAATGAGCTATTTGAGGTTTAACCTGGCAAATGTTTTATTTAATGANATTTGCGTGTTTATCAAAAACATGCTCGCGGAATGAGCTATTTGAGGTTTAACCTGGCAAATGTTTTATTTAATGACCTCGGTATTGCGATCGTGTAAATATAGCATGAGATGTCAGTGAAGAGAGTATTTCGTTGGCTGTTGGCTTTCATGTCTTCATTCTTCCTACCCTCGCACAACTCTCCAGCTGAGCCGACGGTTGGCTGCTGTGCTCGTGCGAGCGGCTTCGGCTGCTCCGTACAAGTGTTCGTCGTTAGACTCCGTCACCTATTTTATAGTTAAGCTGTTTTTATTAAGAACGGTTATTGAATTTTTGTGCTCTTTGCTTACCAAACTAAAAAAAAATTAAATCGAGTAGGTAGGTGTGTTGGTTTTTAAAACTGAGGAAATATTAATAAACTGTTGCTCGTATGGTATAAGTATGGCGTCGTGCGAAATTTAAACAGGCGATCCCATGTTAAGGAAATTTCGCCTCGGTGCGTTAATTTTAAAGATAGGCGTTCCAAACAAAATTTATTCTTTACGATTTTTTTTTTTTTAAGAGTTCCATACAGCGGAGATCTTTCCATAACATGTACAGTTTGTTTGCAAGAATTTTCTAAAATTTATGTTTTACAGAGAGTACATACTGCCTATCTATGTTGAAAATAATTGCTCGTAGGGATATTCAAATTTCCGAAGGATACGTTTAGTTTGAAACTCCTATCTTTAAAATTAACGCACTGGAGCGTAATTTCCTACAGATGGGATTTGCTATTGTAATGTGGCAGCCGGTAGGCAGTGGCCGTAATGGGTATGCATGTGTGCGTGTGTGCGGCATGCAGTACGTATGATAACGGCGCTACGTATAGTGCAGTGGCAAGGATGAGAGGAGGCTGTGGTGTGCCCATATAAGGAGACGTCTGGCCGCTCCTCGCCGACCCACTTGTGACGTCTTNATTTGCGTGTTTATCAAAAACATGCTCGCGGAATGAGCTATTTGAGGTTTAACCTGGCAAATGTTTTATTTAATGGCCTCGGTATTGCGATCGTGTAAATATAGCATGAGATGTCAGTGAAGAGACTATTTCGTTGGCTGTTGGCTTTCATGTCTTCATTCTTCCTACCCTCGCACAACTCTCCAGCTGAGCCGACGGTTGGCTGCTGTGTTCGTGCGAGCGGCTTCGGCTGATCCGTACAAGTGTTTGTCGTTAGACTCCGTCACCTATTTTATAGTTAAGCTGTTTTTATTAAGAACGGTTATTGAATTTTTGTGCTCTTTGCTTACCAAACTAAAAAAAAAATTAAATCGAGTAGGTAGGTGTGTTGGTTTTTAAAACTGAGGAAATATTAATAAACTGTTGCTCGTATGGTATAAGTATGGCGTCGTGCGAAATTTAAACAGGCGATCCCATGTTAAGGAAATTTCGCCTCGGTGCGTTAATTTTAAAGATAGGCGTTCCATCAAAATTTATTCTTTACGATATTTTTTTTTTTAAGAGTTCCATACAGCGGAGATCTTTCCATAACATGTACAGTTTGTTTGCAAGAATTTTCTAAAATTTATGTTTTACAGAGAGTACATACTGCCTATCTATGTTGAAAATAATTGCTCGTAGGGATATTCTCGTAAAAAATTTCCGAAGGATACGTTTAGTTTGAAACTCCTATCTTTAAAATTAACGCACTGGAGCAGAATTTCCTACAGATGGGATTTGCTATTGTAATGTGGCAGCCGGTAGGCAGTGGCCGTAATGGGTATGCATGTGTGCGGCATGCAGTACGTATGATAACGGCGCTACGTATAGTGCAGTGGCGAGGATGAGAGGAGGCTGTGGTGTGCCCATATAAGGAGACGTCTGGCCGCTCCTCGCCGACCCACTTGTGACGTCTTTGCAGCCTCACACAGCCACTGGACCGCGGACCCTCATAGTCTCACACTTTTCGAATCAAACCTTTGGAAAATCGCCCCATCTATCACATGTTTAGGTTTTCCTCTTGTGTTAACATAAAAAGTAACCTTTTTTTTTTATCCAATTCAACTTTTACTTACAATTTATCTATAAATTATAATATTTAATTTATAATTAATATGAACAAAACATGGAGGAAATAGCTGTGTTTGCAATACCTAGCAAGAAATTGTACTTTTGCAAAAATATTAGTTGAGTGTGCGCACGAATGCGATTAGTTTTCCCTTTGGTATGATTTTCTGAACTGGGTTAAGCTTTGTTTTCTTACGGCGGAGGAATATTGTGGGAGTAAGACTTGAGCAGGACTTCAGAGGAGTAGGAGGTACCCTGAACGGGCTACAGTAGCCGGACCACGGTCAACTCTATTAGGGAAAACCAATTCTTACAGAAGGTAGGGTTTGTTCTACTAATGTACGATATTTATTATGGGACAGTTGGCGTACGGAAAATGTCCGCCACACGTCGCTTGTAAATACACATTCCTTTTGTGTTTAACAGTTGGTGTTTGACTCGCTGCGATACGTACTAGCTCCAGGCTAAATTGTAGCAGTTTGTTTTGTAAGTATTACTTACGCTCTCTAATGACGTATACAGGAGCAAGGCACCGAGCGATCGTAAGCAAGCTTATTTCAGTGCAAAAACGTTACGAACAAAAGTGCGAAATAAACAAAGCAGTCATAAAAAGGAACTTGGTACTGCTCTCCTTTCCCTGGGAAAAACTGCCCAGGAAAGCCATAAAAAATATATTGTTGTATTTGAATAAAGTAGTTTTGTGAGCCCACATTATGCCAAATACGGCTTTACAGAATAACATAACATATTCGTTATATGTATTTCCACTTTAGTGCCAAGAACAAAGTTAATGCTTTACGTTGATACAAATTGAGAGATTTCACACAATTCTATTTTATGGAAATAGCAATATTCCCCATTTTCTTACATACAAAACGGGAAAATCTGGTAGACCTGAGACATCAGAGCACCCTGGCGGCGAAAAGTTTTAGTTGCAAAATTATTAGCATCGAGCTTTACAACCAGAGTAGAGTAAACCTTGCAGAAGATACCAAGGTCAAGGCTTTACTACCCAACAACTTCTACGTATAAACATTTTTTAAATACGAGGGTAAATCAATAAATAAGTTAACTTCCACGTTATGGCCATGTATGAAACCACCTATACATAGGCAACACGGCTATGATAACATACAATGTAAGTTCACTTTTCCACATAGTCCCCAAGAGATTGTAACATTTCTCGGAACGGTCAACCAACTTTTAGATTCCGGATGTGTAGACATGTCCTCCAGCGCTATGTAACTACCCGGAGACAGCTGCTTTCACCTCCTCATCGTTTAACTTGTTGGCGTAAAGCAATTGAAGAGAAGCGCCGGGGACAATTGAGTGCAGGTGTGATTTTGTTGCACGATAACGCAACACCTCACACGGCCCGCCAAACGTCCGAACTGCTGCAGCGATTCAAGTGGGAGGTATGGCAACGTCCCCCATACAGTCCAGACTTAGCGCCATGCGATTTTCATGTTTTCGGTAAGCTGAAAAAGGATCTCGGTGGACGACGATTCCGAAACGATGAGGAGGTGAAAGCAGCTATCTCCGGGTGGTTACATAGCGCTGGAGGAGATGTCTACGTATCCGGAATTGAAAAGTTGGTTGGCCGTCCCGAGATGTTACAGTCTCTTGGGGACTTTGTGGAAAAGTGAACTTGCATTGTATGTTGTCATAGCCGTGTTGCCTATGTATAGGTGGTTTCATACATGGCCATAACGTGGAAGTTAACTTATTTATTGATTTGCCGTCGTATAAACAGAGAATTTACTACACCCGCATTATATATAATAAACGATAATGTTGTTTTCCTCTTGAGGCCTTGTAGAAACGCGTGCTTGGTAACATATTTCACGTCTTGAGGGTGGTAGCACAGCTTTCTAACAAGTCTCCCTCGCATCCGTTAGTTAGTGCCACGTACATATTCCTGGATATTTGTACGAAACTGTTTATAAAGCAGTGTTTCATCTCAAAGATTGATTATTTTCACTAATGCATTTGTGATATGAAAATGCTGGATAAATGGCGCGATCAATAATTTTACCCATGAGACGTCGTTATGCGGTGTCCCTCAACATGGGGATTGTACCTGCTTCCCATCCACTTTCAAAATGAACCTCTGGAAATTAATTTCTGGCACTATCAACGTTGGCGTCCTCCAGTAAAGCGTGCATCCGTTGCAGAGAGTACTTGGCGTTTTAGAGCGGTGTTCATAAACAGCGTTACGTGCTTGCCGCTTCGCATCGCCTCCATTGCCTATCCCAGTCGAGCGGGCTAAGTGTGCCAAGGACAATGGTAACGCGNTGCTTGCCGCTTCGCATCGCCTCCATTGCCTATCCCAGTCGAGCGGGCTAAGTGTGCCAAGGACAATGGTAACGCGAGGAGTGTGCGGCGATTTACGAATAAATAAATTGCCAAGAACGATGCAGAAGTCGCAGTTCTCTCGCACTCAACTAAGTCTTCTGGCTTTAAGAATCACAATTCATATAATTTTCAGGTTCCGCCGTTGAAAACTTGAGATAAGATTGCCGTATTTACTTTTGGTTAATAATAAAACCCGAACAGAACATCGTATTAAATACCATCTTTCTTGTAGGTACGTTTTTTTTATTGCAAGTCACAAATACGCACACGTGCTTTTTAACTTGACTGCTGCGTTCTCGTTGGACACCGCAACACAAACCTTATACTTAAAATAACTACATGTTATGCATTAACGCTTAAGTAAGACCAAGCACGCACATGGCCCGCTACATTTCTATTGTGAACGAACAGAGTATTTCTGTTGTGCCATAATTCTTAAGTTAGTGGTTATTCGTCAATAGTGAAGCTAGCTTTGGAGCGAGCTTAGTCGCAGTGCAGGAGTGCTGTAGGAGACGCAAGTCGCAGATGACCTCTGAAGGTCGCGAGTTCAGTGACAGAGCCGCGCCTGCGCTCATGACCTGAATTGTGGTCCGATGTGAGGCCGTCGCACAACTGGAAACTTTACAATTTGACTTCACGTTTTGAATTTGCATGCTTATAAGCATGTTGCCCATCGAGTATGACGAAATGTGACTACAACAGTTAGTCGAAGCATTTNTTGAATTTGCATGCTTATAAGCATGTTGCCCATCGAGTATGACGAAATGTGACTACAACAGTTAGTCGAAGCATTCTTTTATTTCTTGCTTTCGAAAAGCTGATGTTTAAAGGGGTTACATAATAAACTCTGTAAGCAGTATAAATTTTCCAGGCGCACTGACTTAAAACCTAGTCACGCAATGGCGTTGTCACTGCCTTCAGCAGTGGAAATAGTCTTAGGTTAAGCCAATCGCCGAAAAGCATTAATTTTAATTGACATACTTACTTTAAAATGTTTCANGTGGAAATAGTCTTAGGTTAAGCCAATCGCCGAAAAGCATTAATTTTAATTGACATACTTACTTTAAAATGTTTCAAATTACTTACAAAAATATTGACCTTCGAAAAACCGCCTAAAATAAAAAAATGCTAATAAACAGCACACACTAAGATGCGTTTCTATTGGTCGAACTTGAGCAGTGACATCGCCAGGCAAACTGCAACATATGGCGCGCGAAAACTTATTGACGTCGGACAAAGCAAGGAGATAATGTCGAAAAATTTTCTTTTCTAAATGTTAGTTACAGTAATTCTAAAACCAGAATGCGAATAATTTTTTGATTCTCCCTCGTATGTATTTTGCTGCGAGATGANTTAGTTACAGTAATTCTAAAACCAGAATGCGAATAATTTTTTGATTCTCCCTCGTATGTATTTTGCTGCGAGATGATTTCTGTAGGTGAATAAATTTCGTGGTAATATTGTCTTATCAATATAAAATAAATGCCAAACAAATTCATGTGAAAGAAACTCACTAGTGGATGCGTACTGTACACAGTGTGGTCTGCCTACAGTGTGGTAGTATTTGAAATGTTAACACTCAGCCCTGGGTCCTTTATTTGTGTGTGTAACTCTAGAATAGCGCACTTGGAAATGCACTGAGATATTGCGTGGTGATAACTGACATTTTGTGTCTGTGACGTCACATGCTGCTCTCTGTTTAAGCTGTTATCAAAGCCAAAGGCCACCCCGCAAGTTAGAGAACTTCTGTTTTACGGGCCACATTAATTGTGCTAACTGTACAAATAACAGTTTGACAGAATAGTGCCTTCTTTCGTAAGGTGTTCAATTTTTGTAGCAACAACCCACTTGTTTATAAGTAAAAGAAATTACTCGAGCGTTTTGTTAAACAAGAGACAGAACAATTAATTTATCAGGTTTTTGAAGATATTTCACAAAATCTTAAGTATGCTAATTTAGAAAGGTATTGTGTGTATTGTGAATTGTTTTTGATGCGTATATAAATATTTTCATTGTATGGTGTACTTGTTTTCTGTTACTTACGTATAACAAAATAATAAATTACAATGTGATGGNATAAATATTTTCATTGTATGGTGTACTTGTTTTCTGTTACTTACGTATAACAAAATAATAAATTACAATGTGATGAATTCTGGGGCGGCTGTGGAGGAAATCCAAATTTTAACTGTTTGAATTTGGCAATGTGGTTTTTTAAACCCCTCAGNTTTAACTGTTTGAATTTGGCAATGTGGTTTTTTAAACCCCTCCGGAGCAGAAATATGTAAAACGGCAGTTATTTATTTTTGGTTGCTACGTGAAGCCACTGGCTACTCCAGGCCTGGAAGAGGAGACTTGGTTCCCGCGAACAAGTGACAGTCGCTCACTAGTCTGCCCAGACGTCGTCCTGCCTTAGACACACGAGTCACTATGGGTGGGTTCGGCGCTCAGTTACTGTAGGTAGACGACGGGATGTGTGGCAGATCTGCTACTCTTGAGGCCCACATCAGGGGGATCATCCATTCACATTATCTTCACATTTTTTAAAATTAAACATTTGAAAAATCATTCCTTTTACTACCAGTTTGGTTGTTTCCTATATATCAAACCTTTTAAACTTTAGTTAACGCAAGTATCTCAATTTTGGTTAAATCCGACACCCATAAATTATACATGATTAAAAACAGAGAAGATAGATGTTTTGGTAATGCTTAGTAAGAAATAGTTTTTACGCAAAACATACAAAACCCTTGTATGCAATTTTCTATACACGGTTAAGCGTAGCTAACAGGAGGCGGAGGAATATCGTGAAAGTAGAACAGCAGCAGGGCTTGAGAAAAGTAGGAGGTTGCGATGAATAGACATGACAGATCGTGCCAGCGAGGCTACTTACGCCGCGACGGGCCTTAGTTTACAGTTTAAGAGTTCGCAGGATCGTACGACCATAAGCGGTAGGTGTGCGAAGACACGACTAAGCGACGGNCCGCGACGGGCCTTAGTTTACAGTTTAGAGTTCGCAGGATCGTGCGACCATAAGCGGTAGGTGTGCGAAGACACGGCTAAGCGACTGGTGGCGGCGACATAGCGACAGTGAAGTCTGCGGACTGCGAGCATCGGCACAGTGAAGAGTGAGACTGGACAGGCGGGACTACTGAACTGCAGGATGCCGTGAGTGAAAGACACGTGGCACGATGGCAATATAATGAACGTGTAATGAAGTGACTGTAACTAACACACAGTGATTAGATGAGAACTTTGATTACAATTGATAGCCATTACATATTGCGCTCATTGAAAATAACAGGAGTAATAGTGGATATATAGTTAAATGTTGTAAATAATAGTAGTGTGAATAAATTAAAAAATCAGATTTAGTTACTTTATTCTATTTATGCTCTGATACGCCGCTCTGGTGTATTGTAACAGTCAGTATCCTTTTCTCCAGCGGTGCACAGCGATATGCTCTCATCTCTACTCGAACTTTTCAGTAGTTTACATCCACGCCTACGAATTAAACTTACCTGCCCTCTGAAATAGTAAATTGCGCCGCTGAGGAATTAATTAGCAGATGACCTATCTCAACATATCTTGCATGGAACCTGGCACAGAAGCAGCAGGAGATTGAGTGTTTAGAAGTCTTTCTGTAACATGGATGATTTTCTTGCATGATTACTTTATTGTTATTTAATTCTTCTGTATTTTAAAAGGCATTCAACTGCTCCATGAACTATTAGTATGAATGTGTTGAAGGAAGTGGATGGCTTATAACGTCAGCTCTCGTGTACAGTACTCTAGGAAATAGCATCCTTCAATCTCGTATCTAAGTATGTCTCACCTAAGTTTGCTTCTCACATAGAATTTTGGAAACGAAGGCTGTCAGGGCATAGAGTAGGATATTTTCAAGTCTAAAATATCTTGCCCATGATTTTGTTGCATTTGTAACCGTAATAAAGACTTAACTCAATATTTATACTCGTTCAGTCTCGAATGAGAATATAGGTTGAGATGAGTGTATTCTGGTTTCAGTAATTCTGTATGTATATTATTTGCGTGCATCCTAATAGCTCAGCTTAAGTCTTCCATATCTAGGAGGTCTATATATAATTTTTTTTTGTTAGAATCGTCTGAGATTTGTCTTAATTCTTTTTGTTTCTAAGTTTTGTTTTTAGGAGTATTGTCGGCAGAGGATAGTCCATTTAAATGCTGACGTAAATCTGAATAGTCATTGCCATTAAAATTTGTAGATAATAATTTATGAAATCACAAAGTGATATGGTGACCCATTTCAACAATCAATTTGGTAAGATCTGATTTTGAAATTTACGTGAATATGTACAATAGCGCAGATAAATTAATCTCGTGGTTGCCCAATGCCAGTTATCGCTGCATTGTTGATTCATACCGTTAAAGCGTTATAATTCAATTCTTGGTTATTTCCACCTTTCCTGGAGCTCTGCTGAAGTTCTACTTCCAAGGTATTCCTCCGCCTCATGCACACAAAGCTTAACTAAGTACTATAAAAAAAAAGACATTTAAGGGACAACGCGCCACATTTGTGCGCACTCTCTTTAATAATGTCTTGCATAAGAACTATTTCTTACTATGCATTACCAACACGTTTTTATTCATATTTTTTTTTAAATTTATTTATTTCGACTTTATTTATACTGGCGTAGTTAAGGCTTCAATGCCTTCTCTTACAGCAATTAACCAGGTATAACATAATGTACACATAATGAGCAAGATAGAAATATAAATGAAACGTAATTGTTAGATCAAATATAAGTATAGGTTCAGTTGAGCCAAAAATAAGATACTCAAATGTTAACAGGCGTATAAAACACTTGGCACTTTTCATATTTAGGAAACAGCCACACATTCCATACATGGAGTGATTTTTCAAAGGTTTAATTAAACACGTGAAGATACCACAAATAGACTATAAATTGATGGAGCAGTGTGATGTAAACTGGCGGTATTTTATCGTTACTTTTCTTTACGTTCCAAGATATGATTAAGGGAGGCGTTCAAAAAAGGAATAAGATTGTGACGTGGTGGTTGGGTAGGGGGACGCCGTTGTGAATGGAGTCTTTGTCCGTGCCGTGCCGAGTCGAATTCCTGTTCCCGTTCGGGCCGTGCCGACTTCGTAAAGCTAAAGCAGATATTACAAAATACGTACGGCCATACTTCGTCTAGTACAAGCCCTAGGGCCTGGTGAACGGGTGTACCATCTGCTATGAGGCATTGCTGCCTGTTACAAAAGTTCTCTGTTTTACTAATGTAGTTTGTCAATATTTTAAATAATAATTTAAAGTCGAGAGTATATATTTTTTATAAATATCGACACAAAGTTTTAACTCTTCAACAAAATGCAGTTTTTCGTAATGTAAAGTTATCCGCGTTTAACAGTAACAAGCATTTCCGATCGAGTTTCGAACTCTTGTCCAAAATTAATTAAAGTAACTTTCACCAATTTGAATTTAATCAATCTGTGTTCCAAATTGTATACAGGAATACATACATCTCTTTAAGTAATAAGTTAAGACCTTCAGACAGAAAGATTTATTTGAAAAAGTAATTGNATACAGGAATACATACATCTCTTTAAGTAATAAGTTAAGACCTTCAGACAGAAAGATTTATTTGAAAAAGTAATTGTTTTTATTTTTTCTTCAACATGGGAAGAAAGTGAAAACTGTAATTTATATATAAATCAAAATAAAGTTTGTTATAGTTTTGTTTGATTGAACATAGTAGGGTACATTCACTATGAAACACATGTTTTATGTACATAATGTGCAACTTCAACACACAAGTTTTGATGGTAGCCATTTTGGTACATTTGATGCAGCATGCTGAATCGTGGGTAATATTGGTGTTTCTGTGCCGAACAGTTGATCCGCTAAACTTTCTCGGCTCGGATAGTGCAGAAGTGGCGAGAAATTCTGAAATTGTTTATTGCTATCTGCTGTCTGTTCGGTATGATCTGTGAACATGTGAATCCACCTTAAGCCAAAAATATGCACTTGCATTTAGTTTGAATTTTGATCAGAATATTTATGGAAGGTGATAATTTGTAGTGCATCATGCTGGTGCTGGTACAGAGTAGTCACAGTGGAAAGACAAGGAAGTGGGCCCACTGTGAACTTCGCATCTCAAGAACCTGCGACTGTTAACCAGCCGGCCTACAGGAGGCCCACAGTAACACTTCCAAATTAGGCTTGAGGTGATTCTATAATACTACTCAGTTCGAAACAGCCTAACAGCAAGTCAGGTGGCGGTCATGTCATTTAAGTAATAAAATCCTTAGGAACAAATATAACATTTTGACATACAGAAGTGCTGTGACTTGCTAAAGTACAGAGGGGAATGCCAGTTGATTGAACCCATTTCACTGACACGCATTAAGCTCCAGAAATAAATGTTTAAACACTAATAAAACATCGCTTGCAGTGCTATACCAGAGCTGTCATAAGGAAATTAGTAATATTGCCTGGAGATTAGGGAAACAATCATTTAACCTTCACAACACATTTTCAGTATTGAGATGTTTATGTTTTAAAACTGCAGGTTTTGTTATGGTAAGAAGTTGTGTATTTTTATTATACTAATGTAAGGGGCAGTTTAGTGTCTGTATCTGTGTGATTATTTCCTTAATTGACCAGCGTGCCAAGGCTTTGTAGAACTCTGCGAAAAGCAGCAATGCACCTGAATATTTTACCTGTTGACATATGTCGGACACCTTTTTTTATCTCTTATCAAGCCAAACAGTTCAAACATAAGTTACCAGTTTCCATGAAAATTTTGAATCTGAATTTATATTGATTTCAATACTGTGGCTAGTATGAGTGTTTATATTGGTGAACTGGAAGTTATGTTGGCTATAGAGAAATACTGTTGACAAAATTAAGGTTGAATATGCTATTTCATTTTCTTTCATCCAAATATTTGATAATTCAATGCAACAGTGATATAATGTAAGTACATAAGAAAAACAAACTGCAACAAATAAATGTAGTACAGAAATGCTACTTAGAAGTGTACAAATTTTTTGTTTTCATAAGTTTTTGGTAAGATTCGCATGGAGATGTTAACTTTCAGCCAACTGGATTTCATCAGATCCCACTTTTCTGGTGTAATAACCTTGAGACTCGATTAGTTTTGAATACTGCTTACATGTACAAATTCA